>JAKLLW010000916.1:0-21618 GCA_022814695.1 Neocatenulostroma microsporum | reverse complement strand
TCATGGCGCCGCCTGCCCATTGTGGGAGTCCAGGCTGTTGGTCGAGGTTGTAGTGCACCATCCAGCAGTGTCCGGTTGAGGCGTCGCACAACTGCGCTATTTCGGGCTCGCGAATGTGCTGTATGTTGATGCCTTGGGGAGTTCGACACAGCCTGCGGTGTTTCGGCGAATGATATGCGCGGTGTTGCGACTTGCACGATCGGGACTTGCGGATGCGTGACGGCGCAAAGGGAAGGTGCGGAGATGAATGAAATGTCACTGCTGACCATAATATACGCGGTCTCATACTTCAGTTGCTAGGTATTGTATGAGGATGATCTGTTGATTTGTACTTTTTTGACCTATACTCAATACGAATGTTGTTGCCCGCACACATGCTTTTCGTCTTCGTCCTCGCAAGCTTAGCCGTTTTTTCCTGCGCCACTGGCATCCCCAATACAGATGCTACGGTACGATACATTCGCCTCACAAGTACAACAACCGGACGCATGTTCGGCCCTCAAAATTGACATATCACCGCCACTACCAGCGACGGCCCTACCTTTCTCCGTTGCGTACCTCGTTTATAGCTCGATGCTCGCGTCCGACACAGATGGCTTGACTGGCTCACACCAGGACGGCATGAGGCTCGATTGAGGGTACATTGCCTCAGCTGCGCCAGCATCGCTACCGAACATTAGCCGCGATCAAGAGCGTTAGTCTAGCCACTTACCGCTGCATCCACTCCACGAAAGTCCTGCCCAGCTCGCACATGTCCGCCGCCGTTAGCACGATGCCGCCTGAGCCGCGCTGTCCCATCTTCGAGAGTTTCGCCGCCAAGTCGATTCTCAAAGCTTCCTTGATCATGAAGTCTGGGCGAAAATCGGCCTGGATTGCGACGTCCACAGCAAAGTATGGCTCGCGGTGGGCGATGTCGATGTCGGCACTGAACTCGACTCCTTCTTCGATGGTATGGCGACCTTCGAAATTCAGGCGGGAAATGTGCTTCGAATTCTCGCCGACGACTTCCGTTGCCCATTGCTCGTAGGAGAAGGGCGACTGCTGATACTTAATCGGCTCGTGGAGCTTGAGCCAGCAGAAGCGCCATGAGAAGGCGTTTGCTGCATAGTACACGGGTAGGCATTGGGCTCGGATCTCGGTGCTAGCGAGGAGTATTGGGGGCTCACTAAGCTCGTAGCGCATACCGACAATCTCCTCGCTGTCGAAGTGGTAGCCGTCCTCTTGATAGGCCTCCACTCGTTCAAGTTCGGCGTCCTCGTCAGAGTCGTTGATGTAAGCCGCTTCATTTTGACTTGGGCCCAAGCCATGACCCGCACAGAACTCGCAATCCTGGTCGGTGCAGGTTCCATGGAGGCAGGCAGTCGGCGGCAGCACGTCGATATCTGGCTCAACGTCCGAGTCTTCGTCGACTGGCGCGACCTCCGGTTCCTCATGGCAGCCGCACATGCAGTCAGTGTCACACTCTTCCAGACCATGAGATGCGAATCCAGACATGCATTCCCAGCAGGGAATCTCCTCGTGATCCTCCTCGTCGTCGGTCGGAAGCAGATCATCTGAATGCAAATTTGGCACGTAGCCGAGCTCGATGCTGGCCGAGCTCATGATGTCGCTTTCGGCGTCGCTGTCTCCGACCCAGGAGGCGTTCTCGCTGTCAGTATCCGGCAGACCATCCGTCCAGACTCCAGCAGCTTGCGTCTCGGTTTCATCGTCCATTGGGACAACCATCGCTGCCTGGTAGTCACAACATGGCGAATCACTGTAAAGGTAGGAGACATCGACGTCAGTCTCCGGCGTCACTTTGCGAGGCAATGCTCGCGGGAGGAAGACGACACCGCGGTCATGATCGTAGATGGCGAGCTGGTAGATTCTCTTGCGGACCTCATCCGGCAGATCCAGCAAGCCAATTTTTCCCGTCTTCGCTGGGCGGCGGCGGTTGGCGTGAGCGCTTGAGGTGAAGCTGGTGGCGGTGAAGCTGCTCATGGTGCGGGCCTAAGCAACCTCGACGGTGGGAAAAGCGAAAGGACGCGAAGCAGTGAGGAAATAGAAGTAAAAGAGCGTGCAACAGAGGAGTGTGCGGCTGTGAAGTGTTGTGGTTAAGAGAAGATCTGTCAAAACGTCGAAAAGACAACAGTGGATTGGGTCAAAGCTCGCTGGAGCCTGGGAGACGCGTGCCGGTTGGGAACGCGACGGGAGGAAGGAACGACCTGCGAGCTACATGATTAGCATATTGAGGACATGCTGTCAATCGCGACTGAACGCGAGTATGCAAATGGCTAACCACTCACACTTTCACAGCTCATGGCTCACGGCTCGCTAAGAAATATGACAGAGTCCGAAAGGTGGCGAACGTTGAAGGTGTCATTCGCGACAACGTATATCTCACCATCTACAGCTGTTGACTTCTGTCAAGCCATGCCTACCCGACGACGTACTGCCGCTAACAGGTCTTCCACACTTGCATATTCGTCTAAAGTATCTTCTTCCTATCCCTCGAAACTGTAATTTCACCTCCCAGAGGCTTTGTGGTGCAGTGCTCTCCTTCGCACTGACCCACTGTCGACAGGCAACGGCATTCTCGTCTGTCTTTCAAAAGAGGCACCCGGACGTCCAGTCAGGAGAGCTACCCTTTGTCGATCGACGCTGGGATTGAGGCTTGAGACAGTATCTTCAGACAGGCTACGCTTACCCTTGTTAGCAAAAGTTTGTATACGGAAAGGCGAATCGCGAAGTGACTTACAGTATCACCCTCAGTGCAAGCAAACAATGTACGCCTCGGCTAGGTCGGCAGCAAGGTATATAGGCCATGGTGGACCGACTGCTTCGATAAGCACCGGTCGCACCTGTGGTGGAAAGCGGTCCTTGAGCGGTTCTTTGATCGCTGTGGGCAGACGGTGCGTTTTCATGTCGCCTTCTGGCGGCAAAGGAGGTCTGCGCCATGGGCGAGCTGATTAGAGTGCTGGTTGTAGTAGCTTCATGTCGGCATCGGCGATGTTGTAACACCAGTGCGACTATGAGTGCTCACACGGAGATCCCACCTCCGCGCCTCTCAGCCTCCTCCAAGCCGAAAGAGAACACCAGTCGATACAGGTCTCTCATCCAAGCCCACTGCTCACTGGAACCAAGCCACTTCACAGACTTAGCCACCTCGGCAGCACCAAGTCTCCGGGATGGCGACTTGTGCACAGTCATCATCGACTTGTCTCCCAGCACAAGCTTCTTGTAGAATTCCAGCACTTTCATCTGCCAAGGCAGAGTCCCGAACGCATTCTTTGGCAAGGTCTGTACGTGAGTGGGAAGAGGGACACCGGCAGTCTTGGTGTAGCCCGTGTGCATCCCAGCCTTTAGAAGTAGATATCGCAAGCGTGCCAGGTGTGCTTCTTCGTTGGTAGCTGTAGCGGTTGAGGAAGAACGGGTCGAGGAGGCAGACTTCGCTGACTCGGAATATCCGCTTAGTACGGATGCGTTGCTCGACCAGCGGTCATGATGCGGCACACTGCGACTGGAACTGCCGTTCAAGCTGGAGGGACCTGCAGGACCGAGCACAAGGATATTCGGGACGTTGCCAGAGTCGGGAGAAGAAGTCTGAGAAGTCAAGTCGTCGAAGATCGTGGTCGGCGTTTCTGGCACAACTGGTGCCGTCGGTGCATCGTGATATTGTCGATTGCTCAGGCTCGAGTTCGATCGGCCCTCCGAGACGGATGTATGGGTCGACGATGTCGAGTTGAAGGACATCTGGCGCGGGAAGGTGTTCTGAAAAGTCACTTGGCTTGGCCGTGGTGTACCTCGCTCTGGTCGTATCTGTGTCCAGCCTTCGCGGAACAAGTCACATAGCTCCCAGCAGGCTTGTACAGCAGAGCCCAGCAGTTCCTCGTCTGGCGATTTGCCTTCTCGGTTGCTCTGTCGTAAGTTGAACAGCATTTCCGCTAGTGACCAGCAAGCTCGTAGCAACGCATCCGTCTCTTGTGGTAGTGATGTTCGCTGCTTCATTAGCCGGTGGCACATGGTAATGTAGAAGTCGAGCGTGCGCTCGTTGAACGGTTCCGGAAGCCGACGATCGTGGGTGTTGTAGAGGTGGTTGTTTAACTCGAAGCTGACACGCAGAACAGAATCTGCAGCTTCGTCGCTTTTCTGCCTTGCCTCAAAGAGCGATTGGCAGAAGTCCTTGCACAATTCCAGTGTCGGTATGACCTGTGATGCGTGGTCTTCGTCGCGGGAGTCATACAACTGCTGACACAAACGCCAACAGCTGCGCCAAGCAGATTCCTGCATATCCGTCTTTCCCGCGAACTTGAATGTGCGTTGTCGGTGACTGGATGAAAGCGTTGCGAGCGTGTTGCAAAGCGTCCAGCATTCGCTCAGAGCAGTTCGGAGTGCTACAACCTCTTCCTGAGCGTCCTTCAGCGAGTTCTCCATCGCTTGGGTCATCTTAGCGTCACCGACGAGTCCGGCGGTGTCGGGTTTGTCGCTTTCGTCAGCATCTCTGTCCATGGCTTCCGGTATATCTGCCAAACAATTTAGCTGCTGCGGTTTTTCATGCCCACCAAGGGTCAACCGACCTTCAAGTGAACCAGCTCGCCTACTCCTACGTTTCCAATCATCGTCGACGTCCTGTCTAGTCTGCGCTCGTGGCGTCGACCGATCGTTGAGCCGTGGTACGTCCGTGTTGACGGGCGAGACCATGTGCATCTTCAACTGCGCCGATCAGTCACCCAATCATAAGAACGTGTACGGGCACACATACCTTGTCCGCAGGTGTTGGCTCCGGCGTACCAGGAGACACCACCGTGTTCTCAGAACTTTCCGTCGGTGATTGCTGAGGGCTTCGTCCGACCTCAAAAGGCTTATAACCTTCAGGCGCATGTATCGCAGAAGGTGGCGCATCTTCGGAGTTCGATCGACTGAGATTTGGCAGTTGCGTATGGAGCTTAGGCTTGGGGTCCTACGAACGTCAGCCTACAGCACCCGCCAACATCGTGGTTGCGCGTACAGTGTCCTCGTCGTCTGGGCTTGTGATCTCAATATCCGGCGACCTCACATCCTCATTCGTAGTACCACCCTCATCCTCTTTCTCATCTTGTGGCTGATCTTCAATTTCTGTACTCGCGGTACCGTTGGAATCTACCGGAGAAGGATCGGTCTGCTGTGGATACGGACTGGGAGGAGGTGCGAGGGAGTCTGAAGGGCCAGAAGACCTGCGAACAAGCTCCGTCAGCACGCTGAACAGACATCCTAGCTTTCGCGCAGTCCTACCTGTTTGATCGTGGAAACGTATTGCCGTAAGGTGCTGGCGAGTTGGGCGAATCTGAGTAGGGCGAGAAGGCAGACGACAGCCCACCGTTGGTAGGTGAAGGCATCAGGCCTACAGCTGCCATGGTACTGTCGCGAGTAATACGCCTGCTTGATAGGTGGTGTCCAGTCCGAGATCAGGTTTCTTCGTGCTATGCTGTCGTTTTCCGCAGCATCTGTGCCACATGCGCCAAATCGTTATGACTGTTGCCGAACTTGAGTTGCTGGGCGTCCCTCCAAGCTCACAGCTCCGGGCTGACAGGGCTGAGGTACGTAGCTACGCCGTAAGCAGCCTTCCAAGCAACTGGCTCTTTGAAGGGAAAGTCGAACAACCTCCACACATCCAGCATCCAGCACCGCAACGCTGCCTGCGGGAACTGAAGAGTCCAAATGTCAATCCTAACCCACGAAGCTATGGCCTCTCTCCCATGCAGCGCGGAAGATACGCGATGCCAGACGCGGCCAAGTGTAGTCCTCCTCTAACACGCGGCGCAAGGTTCGGGAAAAGGTCCCGATAGTAGCTCTCTAGACGACGCCGTCGACGCCGTGCAGGCACCTTCACCGGTAAATCGAACGATGTACAAAAAGTTCACCATTCACAGCGAAGCAGAACGAGACGGAACCAACAGCGAACGCGCGCAGCGGGCAAGCACGCAAACTTCCGCCAAAAAGCGCAGGATATAGGCGCCGAGGCGTCCGGGAGCCTTGCCCCAATGGGTTGGCGCGAGATCATTATTGTGACCTCTGCAGGCTGTATCACTACGACAAGGTCGATGACAGGGTGCTCGATCCTTCGTCGTTCACCGGTACTGAAGCGAGGATGTCTGTACCGATGCCGTGGTCATGGACGACGTTGTCAGCAAGGTGGTGGCTGATCTGACTGACCATACAGAATTCCACACGTCGTGGACGAACCAACAGGACAGCGGAGAGAATCGATAAAAGATGCCCTTATCCGCGAATTGGCTCACCACCATGCTAATACAGTCATGCCGCAATGCGGCTCTTGCGAGAGAGAGGAGGGTTGTGGCTGCCTTTGCTGTGCCTCCCGCATCTGCTGCACCTCGCCTGACGAAGAGAACCATATGCACTGCGACCCTTGCTGTGCCGTGTGGCAGCATGCCCGGTAACACTAACATCTTCAGGGGCGAGCTTAGCCGGCAGAGCAATATCATGAAATGCCGTGAGGGGCATTGGGTCGCATTGCAACAACCCGCGGGCCATGGCCACGAGAACCTGGATTGCAGAAGTGTCTGTGACAATCACACTTGACTATGCCTCAAGGCGAGAGCAAGTGAAGCGGCGATCATGATGCCGGTCCAACCCTTCTCGAACCCCAAAGTGCCACATACCCGAAAGTCACGTGCAGCAGCCCAAGGTAGTGGGGCAGTATGCGGCTAATAAGCGCGGTGCGAGACGGTCAAGCGAACGAACATATCGATGATCGACGACAGCGGAGAGTTTTGCTGTTGGTTGTTAGCGACGAGCTCGACGGATAGTAGCCCGTCCAAAGGTTGGTAAGCTCTCGCTTGCAAAAAGACACGCGGTTCCACTGCTTGCCGAAGGGCGTTGCCTGTGCCCTCTCACAACCTGGCCAGGCATTGTGAGGCAATTGGTAGGAGATAGGCACTGGGGCCAAAAGACTGCAGCTCCACGCATGCGTTCCATACGCCTGCGCATCGCCTTCGGCACCGAAGCCACTGCACGTCAGCGACATCCAGATCGTGTCTCTGCTTTGGAAACACCTACAGCTAAGTCCAGGGTACCGGCTCGGTGCCGTAAAACGTCGTTATCCACAGTGATGAGAGCAAGACAAGAAGACCTATGGAGCGGCGTCTTGTATGTAGGCAACCCTCGGTTCTGGAACCTGCCTGCCCAGCAGCAGTGGCTCAAAGAGCAGGGTTGTGGTCCTACCAAGCGAGTTCCGTACATATCAGTCCTCCGTATGTCTGACCAGACGACCAGCAAGCGCTGCGCGCATTCCAACGAAGTCACGTCCATCACACGAGATCGCCCTCAGCTTTAGAAAGGGCGTTTATGTTCCTGACATGGCTGTATGCGTACAGCATAGCATAGCATAGCTTGTACGAGCGTGAATGTACATACCCACCGGCCCCCGCTCGCTCACCACTCCTGTACCTCCCCTGCCTTCGGCTTCTGTACTCTAACAATCTTGTCGCAATTCAGCAAGCACAGTGGGTCAAAAGCCAGCTTCAACTACAGCACACAGGAACACGTCAGCAAATGCCAGGAAAGAAAGCCGTTTGCAAAAAACTTGCGCCTCCAGCAAGCCGGCAGGCCGACGTGGATAAGTGCGCGAATCGTAGCAAACCCATGGGATAGGAAAAGCTTCGCATGGGAAGAGCAAACATACCTTCCTCATTAAATCCACCGTAGTATCTCCCACCTCGTGTGACAAGTAGTCTCTCTTCACAAGCCCTACCCCATGTTCACCAGTAGCAGTCCCCTCCATCTCAATAGCCCTCTTCACCATCCTGTGCACCAATTGGTCGGCGATATCGTGCTCCTTGTCATTGTACAGGATAATCGCGTGGAAGTTACCGTCTCCGACATGTCCCACTATACTCCCCATCAAGCCTGACCTACTGATATCTTCCTTCGTCTCGTCTATGATATCCGGGAGACGGGAGATAGGTACGGCTACATCAGTCGTCCACACATGGTCCGAGTCGGATTTCTTCTGCGCCATCACGGACCAAAGAGCTTCCTTCCTTGCCGACCAGAGCTCATCTCCCTCCTCGGCATTCTTGGCGAATTCGAAGGTCTTGGAGCCGGCTTTCTTCGCCAGACCTTGGACGATGGAGATGTGCTCTTTGACGGAGGTGGGTGTGCCGCTGAATTTGAAGAACAGAGTAGGAGCTTCCTTCCAAGACCGAGAAGTGCTGCCGACTTCGTTTATACACCTCATCTGCACGTCGTCCAAGATCTCGATGGCGGCGATGGGGACCCCTTCGCCAACGACCCGGAAGACGCAGTCGGCTGCTGTGCGGATGGAGGGGAAGGTACAGACTGCTACGCTTGTGTTCTGGGGTTTGGGGGTGACTTTTAGTGTGGCTTCTGTTACCAATCCGAGAGTGCCTTCGCTGCCGATGAAGGTTCGTGTGAGGTCGTAGCCAGCGGAAGACTTGCGCGGGCGTTGTTTCGTCTTTACGATCGTTCCGTCGGCTAACACGACGGTGAGGGAGAGAACCCAATCCTTCATCGTCCCGTATCGGTAAGCGTTCGTACCACTGCAGCCCGTCCCAACCATCCCGCCTATCATCGCTCCTGGTCCTGGGTCGGGAGGGAAGAAGAGACCTTGTTCTCCCAACTCCTCATTCAGTAGTTCCCAGCCTACCGCTGGTTGGACAACAACATCCAGGTCTTCTTTATGCAGAGTCAAGATCTTATCCATGCGACTAAAATCAATGCACACCCCTCCCCTCGTCGCCGCGAAATGCCCTTCAAGACTCGTCCCGCCACTGTACCCTGTCACAGGTATTCTCCGCTTATGGCACACTTTCATGATCTCTGAGACTTCCTCCGTGCTGCCAGGTTTCAGGATAGCGAAGGGTTGGTCGGAGGGGAGGGTAGGGTAGGAACTCCATTCGCTGCCCGAGTGGGATTTGAGATCTCCCTCTTGGGTCGAGACATTCTCCTCGCCGACGATAGCTTTGAAGTCCGCCCATGCTGCTTGTAGGGTCGTGGGCGCTGTGTCGTGTTGGGGTGGGAGGGATTGGGAGAGCGGGATTGTGGAGGCTATGGATGTTGGGTTTTGGCGGCGTTGGGCTAGGTAGTAGCCGCCTAGGGCGCCGACTGTGAGGACTATACATCATCATCAGCACCGTCACGTTATATATGTATATAGATAATCTCGTCATGGTGATGAATCCTACCAAATGGTACAAGCCAAGCAGGCGGTCCTCTTGCAGCCTTCTGCTCTTCTCGTAACCGCGCAAACCTCGCCTGCTCTGCTCTCTCCTTGTCTACCCGCTCATTCGTACTCTGGTATAACTGTCCCTTGAAGCTTTCCCGCTCTTCCTTATCCTCTGTAGCATAGCTTCTCCGACCAAGCGTGCCATCATTTGTGCAAGGCGCTCGGCGGCATTGTGAAGGTCTGAGAAGCTGTCTACGGAGGATTCGCTGCGGTACTGCTGTGCGCGACATTCCGACTGTAAAGCGACGCTACATTGGTCTCACGCTGAAGTGATCTTGACCAAGACGAGATGGAAGAAGCTGTATTGAGTGTTTCAATGAGAGGAAACATTCAGGCCTCCAATGTCGACATCTCCGCACTTTTGACGCCATAGCTCGGTTTTAAGCTTTTGGAGCTCTCAGCCTTACGGGAATATATTCCACATTGCCGAAGGAGAGACATTGCACGTAGGACGACATACACGCATGAAACAGGACAAGACCAGAATGTGTGGCAATAAACCTCCGTGGCTTCAGCATCGTTGACGCCGGTTACATCAAGTAGCGTAGTCTTCTATACAGCTCAAGCACATGCCATCATATCGTTCGCCACCCATGCCATTCATGCCTGTAGCAGTATGCCATCCAGGGGATTGGGGTGGGGGGTGGCTTTGGGGTAGGGCGTGCCTCCTCCCTCGCCCAATCCACTGAACAGTACACGCACCCACACACCGCCGGAAGACACCCCATAGTTCGCCATACATGCTCCTCATACACGCTTCCACTCCAAGTTACCCACCAAAAGCATCCGTAGACGCGTCCCACAAGGCCCAATGCGCCTGAACGCCTCCAATTCCCTTATACATACTCTGCCACTCACGTGATTCAGTTACTACTCCGCCCACTCCCAGTACTATTCTGATGCACGTACCCGGGCGGCTGACTCGTCTGCATCCCACTCCCAATCTGCGGCTGCTTTGACATCCCGCCCATCCCGCCTCCCGCTACGCCCAAGCCTACGGGACCAGTGGGTAGAGGTTGCTGTGCTGCCATTCCTAGTCTCTGCTGCCCTAGTCCTCCACCACCTCCAGCGCCAGCGCCGCCAACGCCAACCGGACTCCCACCCTTCCCACCATCCTGCGTAACATCCTCCCCCGTCCTCTTCTTCTCCTTCTTCGCCCACCTCAACCCACAAGCATTACAAAGCGTCTTCGGCCCCCTTGGCCCCTTCCTCCACTCCGGAGAATCCAGCGTCCCACAATCCGCACAAACATACTCATCCGCAACCTTGAGCTTCTTATCCTTCCTCCCCTTCCCTCCACCCCCCTCTCGATCCCTATCCAACAATATAGCTATCCCTGCATCGCCTCTGATCAGAGCTGGACTCGTGTCACCCGTACTAATCCCGTGACTGCGCTCGCCATCCCGATACCGGAGCCCGGTGAGGAGTTCGATGGACTCGAGATGGGAGTGTGTGTTAGCTTCGTACCGGGACATTTTGTCTGCTATACTATCTGGTTTTTGGGCGGAGAGGGCGGAGTCGAGGTTTTGGCGAGTCAAAGCGGTGTTGGAAATAGGGTGTTTAGGCGGAGGCGGCATGCCTTGGTAGTTGGGCGGTGCGGAACCTCCCTGAGGTTCTGCTGCCGTGCCATCTGGTCTCTGGGATTGTGCTTGCGATTGAGACTGTTCTCCCGTATTCGACGCCCCCTTCGATTCCGATACAGCAGCACCACTCTGACTAGCCACCTGATCCCTAAACAACTGCCGATCTTGCTCCGCGCTTTCTTCGTTCTCTTCGCGCTTCAACTCGTCTATCCTTTTCAAGAGGCGCTCATTCTCAATCTTATGCTCCAAAAACGAATCCAACAACGCCGCATTCTTCGTCGGATAAGGCCTAGCCATCATAAAGAATCCCCTACATTGCCCGTTAATACTCCCATTCCCCGGTCCCGGTCCTGCATTATACCCCTGTGGCGTCGCCGGCGGAGCCTCAGGTGAGATGTGAGGATGCCCATCACATTCGAAAATCATGTACGTCCCATCGTCCTTCTTAAAACGATAGAAGAACCGTAGACTGTTACCGGAAGCGATACTTTCATTGAACTCCCGCATGAAGATCCCAGAGTCGTCCGGGTGCACATACTCGCCTATGAACTTCCCTATGATGGTGTGAGGGTCGTAGCCGGTGATGGTTTTGCAGGAAGGGGAGACGTAGAGGATCCGGCCGTCGGGCGTGAGGATGTGGAGGAAGTCTTTTAGTTCTTCGATGATGCGTTGGGACCAGTTGCGGCGTTTGGTGAATTCCGTGAGGGTACTACTAGTCTGCTGCGCCGGCATACCAAAGCCAGTAGGCAATGGCCCAGCGCCTACGCCGGTCATGTTGCTTTCTGGTGGCGGGGCGGAGTTCGTGATGTTTTCGCCATTAGGCCCGCCACTACCGCCACCGCCCATCACGTGGTCCTGACCCTGCTGCGCAGACGACATATCTCCATTCACATCATTCTGCCTCATCATATCGCCTTGCTGCGGCTTTAGCTGCCCCATCCCATTCGCAAACGCCTGCGCTTGCTGCTGCTGCCCATTTATACCATTTATACCATTTATACCTCCCATCTCTCCATTCCCCGTGCCAGAGAAATCAAGATCCATATCCATGGGCAAACCCATATCCATATCCAACCCACTCATTTCGTCCATCCCACCCATCCCACCCATCATATCGGTCGCGTAGACCGGCCCGCCGTTGCCCATGCTCATGCCACCCATCTGCTCGCGAAGCCCGCCTCCGCCTCCATCGGCGCCATTCCCAAACTGTGACATTTGTTCATTGCGGTAGATGCCATGATTTGGCACAGCGCCGGCGTACAAGCCCGTCGAGCCGGTCATCGACTCTTTCCGTCGGCCTATATAGCCGCGCAGCGCGCAGCGCGGGCCTTCGTCTGTTTTAAGCCCGGCTTGCCAGTGTTTCAATCCACAGCCTTCAAAGGCTTTAATCGATTTCAGGATTTGATGGGTATCATTGATGGCCCACCTCAGTGTTGTATGCCCGAGTCATCTTCCTTTGCTTGGCCACTAAATCCGATTACACACTCATATGTTCGATTCGTGTTCCCCTGCTCGTGTGAGAAAGGTGCGGCTATGAATCGATGATGCCCGTCTCCGATCCAGTTCAGACGACGGGGCTTTTTCGGTTCGGTAGGCGAGCCGAGGCCGTAAAAGCATAGTCTGCATGGGAATTATACGTTAGAACATGGTAGGAGGTAGGCCGCGGGCGTTGTGGGATAGTTGTAGTCTGGCTTTTGTCCAAAATCATACAGACAGAGCAAAGGGAATGGAGCACGTGGCTGACGAGAGGATGGCGTCAAAATTAACAGAACAGAGGGACAGAAAGAAAAACGACATGGGATACCTTTATGTTGTGAGATACAACCAAGCTTTTGTACAGTATCATACAGAGCAACGTAACAGTCCAAGAATCTCGCTCGCTAAATCGCAGGATCGCAGGACGGGTATCAAAAGAATCGCTCAGAACGCTCGCTCAGAACAGCAACGCAAAAGGCCTCGCTATGCCCTCCTATATGTACTCCCCAGAGCCGCGCAGATGCACTGATTTTACGAAGAAGGAACCATCTCCAACTCCTTCTGATGCTCCTCCGCCTCCTCCTTCTGAACGCCCATCTTCTGCCCCATAGTCATATTCTCCCGCCCCTGCCTCGCTACCCTCTCACTCCCCGTAGAAGTAATAGAAAGCTTCCTGTCAATCGCACTGAGCGCCCCAGGTCTCGTCGCCATCTCCTCATCCTCAGAAACCGGCACAGATATCCACCTTCTAATCTCTCCGCCCTTGATCAGAATCTCAGGATCATCGGGCCCAGCAACTTCAATCCCTGCTTCCCGGATTACCTGAACCATGGCCCGGTTGTTTAGTTGGAGGATGCGTTCTGGTTCCTGAGCTTTGGTGATTTTGAAGGCGAGCCACGGGAAGAGGACGCCGAAGTCAGATTGATTGAAGTGTTGGGACATGCCTACGTAGAACATGTGTGGGCCGGGAGTTCTGTCGCCTGGAGTTCGTGTTCGATCAAGATTGGACGAGGTCTCGGAGGGCGTGATCACACCGGAACCGGATGAGCGACTAGCTTCACGGGTTAGGGAGTGGGTCGCACTGCGGGAGGTGGAAGATGCGTAGCCGGAGTCGGACGCTGGTGACGAGGCGCGCAACCTAGCAAATGCTGGGAGCAGCCTGCCTTTCTCGCGCGTCATTACTGGCGCTACTGACGGCCTTCGTGAGCGGGAAGGTCTCTCGATGGCGGATTTGTTCAGATTGAGATTGTCTTCCCAGTTGTGAAACGACTCCGAGAGTATCGCCAGCACGTTTGCGCCATCTGGACCTCCGACAGCGTACGAGGGGAGTGGTCGCTCCCACAGGAAGCTCTGTTGCGGAGACTGCAACGGCAAACCCCACATATCCAGCAGCAGTGTAGGTGACTCCGGCGCGACCTGTTGGATGATCGCAGCATCCGAGTTCGGAGAAATCAATGGCCGACCATCCTTCTCAGTCCTGTCCTTGTAGTAGTACACGCTCTTAAGTAGCTGAACCGTGGTGGCCGCTCCGAACGAGTGACCCGCCCATGACACCCTACCGGGCCTATGGATGTCCAGCATATCGTTGAATTGCAGAAGTACCTCCGACCTCTCTTTCCGCAGCCGGCTCGTATTGCTGTCTAGATTCTCGATGTTGTGTCCTTTGTCGATCTTGACCAACGCTTCGTATGCCAGAGCAGTCTCCCATATCCTGATCCTCAGCTGTTTGTCGCGAGCGTCGTATACCTCGTCTGTGATCGGATGATGCGGGATTTTGACAGGCTCGACAATGTGCGCCTTGGTACTCGATGTCGCGCGGACATATTGGATAGGCGAACTTCCATCTCGGTGGTCTAGAGCAATCACGATCATGCCATTGCTCGCCAGATCGCCGCAGATCTGGCTGTACGCGTTTCTGCTCCCGGCTAAGCCGTGGCTGAAGAATGTGACCGGCCACCGTTCATTACTTGTAGGCGGATCCAGTAGCTTCGCGTTCCGATGCGCAGGAAGCTTAATCCAGTAAAGCTGTTGTGGGAGCCATGAAGCTACCTTCGCGCCTTTGGGTCCGGCACCCAAGAACTTCGCGAAAGCCTGCACCGTATCCTTCTGCGGTTGAGGTATCCATCGCACTGGCCGATCCACCTCGTTCTTCTCAGGCTTGACGCATGGGTAGAAGATGCGAAACGCGACTGTGGGCTGCGCATCTTCTGGCGCATCGGCAGGAGAAGGGAGGTCACTTGTAGGGATTTCGACGTCGACCGTCCCGACGGAGTATGGACCAGCATACTCGGGGAAGTATTTGAGAGGATTCCAGCCTGAAAGCCAGGAAGCCATGGCGCCACTGTGTTTTGGGCGGTTGAGTATCGGGTGTAGGTGCCGCAGCAGCAATTGTTTGCTTGCTCGTGGGATCGGCCAGGTTCCCCTATCCTACGATTTCCTCGGTGTTTTCTCAGTAGCGCTGCCGTCGTTCGAAATCAACTCTTGCGTCAATAGTGACAGTAATGTACAGAATGAGAGGAAGGAAAAGACGAATGGGAAAGAGGAACCAGTAAGTGCTCGCGTGATTGATTCCGAGAGAGTTCTGGATCGCCAATGTTACCAGACTTTAAAGTGGCGATGACGTGGGGTGTCGGGTCTAAGCGGATTGAATGCTAACCCAAAGAAGCAGTCTGAAGAGTGGTTAGTCGTGTCGCGTGAATGCCTTGATGGCTTCATCGCCTCGTGGGCGGATTAGGCGCACTGCAGATAGGTACCTTATTAAAGTTTGGGAGCAAAATTGAAGAGAGGAAGGTGGAATTGAGAGGCGGGCTTAGCCGCTATCACATGCATGTCAAGCACGTGGCACGATAAGGAAACGCCGTGACCGATTCGGCAAAAGAACAACACACAAACCATCAAACAATGTCAACCTACAACGCAACCTAAAACACCGTGACCATTTCATCCTATATGATGCCCCGCCAACGCCACAATTCAACCACGTCCAGCCTCTCCACCGCCCGCGATGCACCTACTAGCAGCAATGGCCAAGAAATGGCCTCAATGTACGACTACCTCGCCAAAATCATCCTCCTCGGCCCCTCCGGCTGCGGTAAATCCTGCCTCCTCCACCGCTTCGTCAAGAACGAATGGCGCGTCCTCACTTCCCAAACCATAGGCGTCGAATTCGCTTCCAAAATCGTCAAAATCGGGAGCCCCGCCGGCCGAAGAAAACGAGTCAAGTTACAGTTGTGGGATACTGCAGGGACGGAAAGGTTCAGGAGTGTGAGTAGGAGTTACTACAGAGGCGCTGCGGGGGCGATATTGGTCTATGATTTGGCGGATGGGAGGAGTTTTGGCGGGTTGCAGACTTTCTTGAATGATGCTAGGGCTTTGGCGAGCCCGCAGTTGACTTGCCTGCTTGTGGGGAATAAGGCGGATTTGGCGGAGCCTGGTTCACAGCAGCAGCAGCAGGAGCCAGAGGATCTGTTGGAGGAGGAGGTAGGAAGTCCACGGTCGAGTACGCTTGGCATGGGACTGGGATCCCAATTGAGGGCCACGACTGCAGCAACCGGTCGCGCCGTTCCTGCATCCACGGCAGCGAATTGGGCGAGTCAGAATCGGATTCCGGCGAGTGTAGAGGTCAGTGCGCTTTCGGGTGAGGGAGTAGAGGAGGTGTTCAATAAGCTGGCAAGGACGATTTTGACGAAGATTGAGCTTGGCGAGATTGACCCAGATGATCCTATGAGTGGGATACAGTACGGCGATGCGGATTACTACCGTTACGATGATGGTTCGAGTATTAAGAGTGGGTTGACTGCGGACGGGTATGGGTCGACGAGGAGACGGAGGGGTAAGGGTAGATGGAGTGATGTGTTCAAGGTTGGGAGACCGACGAGTAGCGGTGGTGGAGGCGGAGGAGGAGGGAATTGCTGCTGAAGCATACCTGTGTGGAAGATCTTTGCTTGGGATGTTCGAGAGCGAGGCGTTTTTGGTTTCTTGCTATTTGTGGATTCGCAACGATACCCCATGACGTTCGCTTTGGACGGAGAGACCTGCGGTTAGGCGGACAGGAAGCTTGTATATGTGTTAATGCTAATGTGTACAGAGAGCACCCACTAAAAACAGGAACACCTTCGATCGGTTTCTCTCATTTCTTCTGGTCATGGGCGCTATGCGCAGTCGCTATTTTCCCACGCGAGGAATGCTGCACCGCAGAGAGACCATCTGGACATCGCTCACCAGGCCGCGGTAGTTATAGGAGCGCTCGGGAAGAGATTTCTGGTATGCTAGACGATTCGAGCATGTAGAACAGCTCTTCAGCTGCCCCACGCAGGCGTGTTTACGAATCTGGATGTTGCACTCTGCAGAAACGCTTTGCTTTTGTGCATCGCGGACTCTTTGGATCTTCCAGTATAACCAGTCCGTGTATCCTAAACCTCACAACCTGCACTGAAAGGCGAGTCAATAGACGGAGACTAGAGCCAAGCTTCCTCAGTGGCGAGCCGGCGAGCCACGGTCCACTACAGCACTACCTTCAGAACGCCTGATGATAAAGACGTCTACGATGTGATACGTGAAGTGCCTCCAAAATGCTGCGCCCAGCCGCCTGGTCACGAATACCAAGGACGTTATCACAGGGCCAAGAGCGGAGAGAGTTCAGCCAAGCCCACGGCGCTACACCACAAGACGGAATCCAATACCACAATGGGCAGCTTCGCCGTCTTTGACAAGAAATAGGTCAGTAGAATGTACCTATGGCAGCTGCAAAGCCAAGTAACGACTGATAAGGTAGGTAGGTACTGCTTCCGTATAATGCTTGCTTCCCACTCTCAACTTCTGGTATATCTCGCGTGTATAGGTCGAGGTATACTCACGATCCGCCACTGCTCCAATTCAACCGACCAACTTTAACATGGCAAGCATGCAGCACGCGGAGAATGCGCACGATCCTGCACTAGATCAATCTCACCAGCATACCCATGGCCACTTGCACCACAGTAACCGTGCATTGCACGATAGCGCCGATCAAGCCATCTATACCACAGGAACGACAGCAGAACCCAGCGTTTACCCAGGACCCAGTCCGCAGGATCACGACGGCATCCACAAACACGCGGCCAGCGACGGGAAAGCAGAATACGGTGTCGCGGACGTGGAGAAGGGCAATGTCGACACTGTCTCCCCAACGACCAGCCTAGACGAAACTCCCAAGGACCCTCATAAGCGCGTGAGCTTCTACGGAAAGTATCGGGTGTACTTCCACGTCGCGTTCTTCCTCATTATTACCGGATGGTGGGCGGCGAGCTTGGGTTTACATCGCAACGACAAGAACTGGGTCGTGCCGTTCCTGCTCTGGCTGGCCATCTCTATCCGGCTCCTGACTTTCTACGTCCCAGTGGCGCTAGTGACGAAGCCCATGCGCTGGATCTGGAGACAAACGTTCGTCCGCGCTGTCAGCTACATCCCAGGGAGCTGGAGGTTGCCAGCAGCAGCTGCAGGAACCGTCGCCGTCATCCTCGTAGGCTCTTTCGTCAGCGAGGAGAGCGCGGACAACACCCGGGCCAACTGCGCCGTCAGCCTCTTCGGACTCGTCGTCCTAATCGCATCGCTCTGGGCGACTTCGCGGAACCGCAAAGCCATTAATTGGCATACCGTCATCTCCGGCTTCCTCATCCAGTACATCGTAGCCCTCTTCGTCTTGCGGACGAGCGTAGGCTACGACATCTTCGCCTTCATATCCGGCCTAGCCCGATCACTTCTCGGCTTTGCCGCTGATGGCGTGACCTTCTTGACCGACTCTAGCGTGCCTGAACTAGGCTGGTTTCTAATCGGAGTCTTGCCGGCAATCATCTTCTTCGTTGCGCTGGTGCAGCTGTTATACTACGCCGGCACGATCCAATGGTTTATCGGCAAATTCGCCGTCTTCTTTTTCTGGGCTATGAAGACTTCGGGGGCGGAATCGGTGGTCGCTGCTGCTACGCCGTTTATAGGGCAAGGCGAGAGTGCCATGTTGATTAAGCCTTTTGTCGCTCATCTTACTATGTGCGAGTTGCACCAGGTCATGTGCTCTGGTATGTATCATTACCATCCCTGATGGCCAGTGTGTAGGGTGCACTGGGCGCTTGCGTCACGGATGCCACTCCTCAGGCATTTCCAAGAGTCGCCGTGACTGTGAGGTCTTCATACGGCCCTCCCGGGATCTTCATCGGCTCACTCACAGTGAAAAGTGCTGACCGCTGTATCACTGCCCAGGTTTCGCCACCATCGCCGGCTCTGTTCTAGTCGCTTATATCGGCCTAGGCGTACGTACACCGTCGACCCGGATCCCTTCTAAGCCACTCGCTAACATCATTTTTGATAAAGATCAACCCACAAGCCTTAATATCAAGTTGCGTAATGTCCATACCCGCCTCCCTCGCAGTAAGCAAACTCCGCTATCCAGAAGAGGAAGAATCTCTCACGGCGGGCAAAATCGTCGTGCCAGACGATGACGAGCACAAAGCGGCGAATATGCTGCACGCCTTCGCCAACGGGGCATGGTTAGGCTTGAAGATTGCTGGCATGATCTTGGCGACGCTGCTGTGCATTATTGCGTTGGTTGCGTTGCTTAATGGCATTTTGACGTGGTTCGGGCGGTACCTGAATCTTACGGGAGAGTATGAGCTCACGATTGAGCTTGTACTTGGGTATTTGTTTTACCCTATTGCGTTTCTTCTTGGAGTACCACGGGGTCCGGATTTATTGAAGGTCTCGCGTCTTATCGGGATCAAGGTCGTTACGGTAAGCCTTCCCATTTTCGCGCACCAGGCCTATCTTACGTGGAGTGTTTTGCTAACGAGAGGTCCCTACCAGAACGAATTCGTAGCTTACAATGCCCTAACCACGGATCCGCTCTACCTCAGCATGTCGCCGCGCTCGACACTGATAGCGACATACAGCCTGTGCGGTTTCGGAAACTTGGGCTCGCTTGGTACACAGATTGGTGTACTGTCTCAGATTGCGCCAGGGAGGAGTGGTGATGTGTCGAGGTTGGCTGTGAGCGCGCTGATTACTGGGGTGCTGAGTACGTTGAGCTCGGCGAGCATTGCTGGTTTGGTCATACAGGACCAGAGTAGGTTTGCTTGAGCTTGGGTCTGGAGGACTTGATGTAGGAACGTGTTGACTGTTAGGAGTATCTGCGGTTTACGGCTGCAATATCTCCTGTAACCTTGTCTGTCGGTTCCTCTCTGTCGGTTCCTCTCTGCCGTGCTTCCCTTTGAGCGCTTCGCTGCACGCAGCAGGTTAGCAACGTTAGCATACCTTACGTTTACTGAACATGTTCATCGTCTTCATCAGGCTGTTCTGCTACGTGCTTGTCGGCTCCAAGCTCTCGGGATCGGCAGCTAGTTATACAGGGGTGGCTTGCCGCTGACGCCACGCAGGGAGAGTTCGACCTGCAGATGATCGAAGCTTCGGAGCAGAACCTCCTTCCCCGGCTTCTGTGGCCTGTGGGCGGGCAGTCATGCCAATCCTTTGAAGATCCCAAGACCCTCTCCAATTTACACCACCAACAGCATCAATTGCTACACCTAATACTCCCATACACCGACGTCGAAACACCGTCTTCACACTCACCCGCATGATCCTGAAGAGGAAGATAGCCTGGAGATAATTGAGAGCAAGATACGAGGGATACGTACCGATATTATGAGCTCCTCGACGCGCATGAGCGCCTGTAACACCCATGAATAAACCGCCTTCCATCTTCACCCCGAAGGAGTCGTTCCATCGCAAACCTGACAGCCCGGCCCCGCAACAGATCTCGCGAGAAGGTCCGCGTACAGAGTCGCCGGCAAGGAGGCAGAGCACGCCGGATTACTTGGAGAGGAACACTATACAAGCAGCCGCCGAGGTCGCAGCTGCTGGTCCGCTCGTTATTGCCACGAATAGTTCTGTTATTGGAAAGCAGAATCTGGGGACACCTGCTTCTGCTTCAATCAAGGAGGGCAAGAGCGCAGACGCAGGGGGTTTGCAGTGGAGCCTTTTGAACAGCAAGACTGGGGCCGCGAGCCCGTCGACATGGGCGGGCACTCTGGGCGGTAACAGTACCATCAGTAGAGGGAGGAGTGCGGATGTCAGTCATTCGCAGAGTGGGGTTACCGCAACAGCTGGACAGTTTCAACCTCCGCCTCCACCACCTATTGCTGCGAGGACCCCAGGCACAGGCGAACGCGCGAAACGGAAACGAGGAGACACTAGCTATACGGAACGACAGGCACCGACTTCTGAGCCTTCGCAGAAGCGTTTGCGGTTCTTGGGACCGAAAAGCAAGCATAAGCTTGACGGTTTCACCTTTGGTGGGTCTAACGAGCCGCCTTTACAACCACCGAGTCCGCTGTTCTTTAGCAATAGTCCGCATCCGCATCGGCCACAGCTTCCACCGAGATTCTCGAGCAGCGAGGCTGCTGCGAGGATGCTGAGTAAAGCCCGGACGGAGGACAGCCATATCAAGACTGTTAGCCTAGCTCGAGGGACCCTTGGGACTGGAAATACGCCTACACCTGTCCCAATGCCGAGGCCGGGGCTTGCAGGCGCTCGGCGGAGCATTAGTACGAGTAGTAGTACTAGCCCTTCTCTTGATGCGGCAGGCAGTGGTGAGGTGGGCATGCTCAACTCGATAGGCGTCATTGAGCTATTGGAGCAAGATGAGCGACCTACTTTCATCGTCGATTTGGCGAATAACACAAATTACGGGCCAGGGCAGCTTAATTTGGTCTTTGCGAATTCATCACTGAGGAGCTATAATGGACTTCATGAGCTCATAACTGGTACCACGACACAGGGAGCTGAAGATGTGAGTAGTCCGGGCGGCAAGACCTACTTGCAATTCAAGGCCTGGCTGCTCAGTGCTTCCGTTAACGGCGAGAGTCTGAGTGTCTGCTTGCCTTCTTTCGAGTACGCGGGAATGACGTGGAGCTGCTCTACCCTCCGAAAGAGGTTACGCATCATTGGGGGCGCATTCATGGGCACACCACCAGAGTCGGGCATGGCATCACGAAGAAGCATGGGCCCTGCTTCTGGCACCGTCGCGAACGATGCGCCAGAGCCTATGCTCACAGGCGGCGCTCCAGCGCTAGAGCCACCAGATTACTTCGCTGGTGCGCTTCCAGGCGGAGCGAAGACCGCCCCATCAGACGGGACCGCCAGCACCAAGACAGAAGTCGTACCCACCATCGAAGCGGCTACACCAACTCCACAAGCCAACGGCACGCTCGACCAATCCGCCAACCACGACCCACACGACCTCCTCTACAAAGCTACCGATCTCATGCCGAACTCCAGCTCAACGTACGTACAACCCCGTGACCGCAAACC
>JAKLLW010000915.1:0-21632 GCA_022814695.1 Neocatenulostroma microsporum | reverse complement strand
ATGGGAGCGGTAGACGTGTGGATACTGTTCAGTAGATCGATTCTGGGCAGTCGAGAGAGTAGCAGTCTTGTGTTCGATATCTGCTTGCCGCAGTCGTGCATCCCGCTCTGCCTTCGACAACAAGCCTGATGCCGGCTTTGCGGGCTGTGTGAGGAGCTGCTTGCGGTTGCCGATGATGTCCGACACCAAATCGAGGTGGTCGAAGCCCACGATGTCTGCCAAAGTCATTTGCAGCTCGTCGTCGCTGCTGTCCGAGGCCAACACGGCAGTGATCTGCTCCTGTAGAGCGTCTGCATCCAGCCCGCTGCCTTTCATTGCAACCTCTTCGCAGCTCCTCTTCAGCCAACCTTGCGATCCTACTGTTGCCGCCGCAACGCCCACCCCATCTGCGACTGGCTCGCGCTCAACACTCTCCTCGCTGTACTCTCCCTCATCATCCTCACTGATCAGGTCCCAAATATCGTCGACTGGTGAAGCAGGCGACAGGTCATCGTCGTCTAGGTCTTGCCCATACTTGTAACCCTCTGCATCGCCGTTCGTCTGCGGTAATTTGAGGTCTGCGATGGCTGCTCGCATCGCCGCCAACTGCTCGAGCCACTGTGAGGCTGCCATGTCTGTTGATGGCGACATTTTCCAAAGGTTGCGATATGTCGATGTGTACACCAGGTTGTCCCAGAGTATCGAACCTCAACCTTCGTGCCACAGCCGTGTTTCAAGTCGGTGTCTCGAAGTGAATGACGATTCGACCGCACTTTCCTATCGCGGCTTATCAGTTGCAGCCTAAGGCATACAAGCGACGACGACGCGAAAGGGACGCGCTCAATCTCAACAACAACCAAGATTATCTCGGATTGAACGACTACCCTAGTCTGTACGAGATGGTATGCCGGAGGCACCCAAGCCGGATGTAGGGGCGACACGGCTGACGAAGAGCGCAGGAGAGCCCACACGAGCATCAGCAGAACCTCCTGCTCTCTCGCATCATCGGCAACGTGGTATGCACTAGAATTCCACCTTTATAGACACCCAAGTCGGATCCTACAGCTAATACAGCTCACAGGAGAAGCTCAACGAAGCCGTGATGACCCTCAACAACGAGCTGCAGGTACGTAGCCACGATCAATCCGCCTGACCATTGAAGGCATTGCTAATGCCAAGCCCAGGAGATCAACGTCAAGAACATGAATGTCGAGCTCGTCGCTCAGATGTTCAAGAACTACCAGAGTAACGTGCTGTTTCATCTCGAGGGTATGTCCACGGTCCAGAATCAAGCGGAGACATAAGGTATGCAGCTAACCAGTATGCAGCAACGGACAGCTTGAAAGAGCCGAGCTGAAGCGATGGTCATGTCATGATGGAAGCGGCGTTTGTTTTGGACTCGCATGATACCCACGGAGCAGGCGCAAGATGATATTTGGGCGCAAGGAAGCGTAAGCGGCAGCAGTATGCTCGAGCATCAACTAGCTATTTGCGAGATGCTATGCGCACCACTACATTTGACAACTTCTCAGATTGTCACCTTACCAGCAAGCACAACTTCCTGCGCATTCTTGCTCACCCAGACCTCCCTCTCACCCTTCGCAAGCACCCAGCTGCTACTTTCCACATCGTAGAAGCTCAGCTGTTTCCGCGCAACGCCGATCTCAACATAAGCACTTTTACCGGCAGCGATCTCGACATTGTCGAACCCTACCAATGCGGTGGCGGCGAACTGAGCGCCGGCGTACGTGGTGTTGGCCGTTGACGGCGGGCCAATATATATCTGCGGTACCTCGACTCCGGTACAGTCGCCTGTGTTCGCCATGGTGAAGGAGACAGTGAAGACCGTATCCTCTTTCGAACCCTCTGCCGATCTGGCTGGCCAACCTCCGCCCCAGCCATGTCCCGCTGGCCGTCCAGGAGGACCGTGATGCCAGCCATACCCTCCAGCAGTGTTGATGTGCAGGTTGCTGTATTCGAAAGTGGTGAGAGTAAGTCCGTATCCAAATGGAAACAACACCGGCGTGTCCGTGTACTTGTACCATCTATAAGCGATGTTCACGCCTTCGCTAAACGTCGCATTACCGTCAGCGGTCGCTACCCGGCCTGGGTAAGCGGGATCGCGCGTCACGGTCTTGTTCACCGCAGTCGGATACGTGATCGGCAGTCGGCCTTGCGGGCTGCGGTTGCCGAGAAGTAGGTCGGCGGTCGCAAAACTGCCCTCCTGCCCAGGGTAGAGCATCTCGAGTACAGCCGGCACGTCATCCAGCCACGGCATGGTAACAGGCTCGGCGTTGTTCAACACCACAACGGTCTTCGGGTTCGCAGCAGCAACCCGAGACACGAGCTCCTTCATGTTGTCATCTAGCGCCGTCCCAATCTGCGCTGGACTCTGTGCAAAAGCAAACACCACCGGCACCTCCACGCTCTTCGCCACATCGACAGCAGCTTGTATGTTGCTCTCGCGCTGCGAAGGAGTAACCCAACACAACCTCACCTCCGTCGGCTCGCCCAGTAACCCTACGATCTCTGCAGCTATATCATGCCAGCCTTCAGTCAGATAGACGAAAGCCTTGATGTTATCCCAGCCATCTCTCGTAGGAATAGAGTTACTCCACAGCCTGTCGCCTCCGTCCAACAGCTGGCGGTATCCCGAGGAGACAAGCGATCCATTGATACTGAGAGTGCCGATGTTGAAAGTGATCTGCCCGTAGTCCGCATTCGTGTGGCCCAGAAGAGAAGGAATCTTGCGCTGCAGGGAGATGGTGTAGTAGCCTTCTTCTGAGGCGTAGAAGGAGCCTTGCCACTCGTAAGTGCGGTTCGCTGGGAGGGCAATTGCGCTACTGAAGTCCACTTGACTATCGACGCTGGCCTCACCTGTCGTGTCGTTTCGGGAGAGACCGCTGGTACCGTTCAGGCTTTCGAGTGCAGATGAAGGGATCAGTGTGCCTTCTTGGTCTACACCCACAGCATTTGGGATGTCCGTCCGGTTGGGACGGCTACGAAGAGCATCAAGAGGAGATATCTCGCGGTCCGGGAAGCCGAAAGCCCTCTCCGCGAAGTTGGTACCGTGGGAGAACTGTAGCCCATTGGGACCAATTACTGCGATAGACGCTGTGTTAGAGATCGGGAAAGCTTCATCAGTGTTCTTGAGCAGTACGCCGGACTTCACGGCGATCTCGTAGGCTATGGCTGCATGAGCCGCCTCCATGTCTGCTGATATCGGCTGTGTGGCCGGAGCCGTGGTGTTGAGGAGACCGAAGGTATCGTATTTGTTTAGTATGATCCCTACTGCACGGTTGAGGTAGCTCTCTGACAGATTCTTCGCCACGTAGATAGAGTCGTACAATGGCTCGCCATAGTAATCTGCCATCGGCATCTCCCAGTCCAAACCAGCAACCGGCGAGTCTGCAGTCGAATGGGTGGCGGTCCAATCCGACATCATGATCGCGCTGCTGTTGTATTGGTCACGGACCATATCGTACAGTGGCTGGTACTGACAAGCCGGAATCCCATTGATCTGTGCATACGAGCACATGACAGTTGCTGCGCCTGCTTCTAACAGGGCTCCGGGAGCGGACCAGTAGATCTCCTGCAGAGTCTGCATGTCGACGATGGAATTGATGTCTCCAGCACTAGCTCCGTTACTTGAAGGACCAATTTGCTTCGGGTTGCCCATCGTGCCTTCGGTCTGGATTCCTGTGAGTGCTTGGACCCCAAGCTGAGCGTTTAGGTAGGGGTCCTCGGAGTAGGATTGCCAGAAGCTGCCAGTGACTGGATCGCGGAGGATGTTTAATCTTGGAGCCAATAGTACATCTATGTCGCTCTGTTAGTCCGGTACCACAATATCGAGTACAAGGGACCACTTGCCCATTCCTAGGATCTTTGCCTCCTTCCCAGGTACCATGCCGGACAGGTAGGCCAACTCTCTAGACCATGTCGCAGCGACATTGAGTTGGGTCGGTAATGCCGTGGCATTCTCGACGACGTTGAGACCACTGTTGTCCAACTTAGCTCCTCATAATTAGACCGTGGCACTATACATTGTACTCACGCCTCGCCATCACTGATCCGAACAGCTGGTATGCTGAGTCGAGAGATTGGCACGACATAGCCTGCTTGATTCTGGTTTCCAGGATCGACACTTCCGTGGACGAGGCTGATCTTCTCCTTTGGGGTCAGCTGTTCGACCAGGCTGTCGACCTTTGCATTACCCGTCCGCCATTGGACCGTCGTGAGGCTGTCGCCCTGAGCGCTCGCAAGAGCCACGAGCGACAAAGCCTCGGCATAGAATAATAGTTGCAACAACATTGAGAACTGATCAACTGTATCTTACCTGTCTGCCATGGAGGCAGGGACAAGATCTTCGAATGAGGGCCACCGGCTACTCTTGAACGAACGTGAGATGGCGGCAATTGCATCGTCCGCCCACGCCTCCGAGTCAGTCTTTTCTACCGACAAACGCCTCATGACGGTAAAAGGCAGAGCGATGTAGCCACCGGCCGACTCAGCTCATCTCGCATGCGGCATACGCCCTGTGTACCTGAGCAGTGAGCACATGGCGGTCAGGATGCTTGCGGAGCCCCGCTGGACATCGGCGGGGTATGGATTGAGTCGTGCATGGCAATGCAAGGCGGCAAGTCTACACGATCTCTTTGTGCGATTTGGTCTAGAACCCCTTTTGGAAGACATAATCCGATGGATGGGAGTGTGGCCGGGTGGAGGTGGAAGAGAGGGAGAAGGATGAAGTTGTGGAAAGCGGGGTTGGGACGGAACAGGCTTGACTCGGGATGAAAAACACCGAGAGCCAAAAAAGGAAGTCACCCGGTCGACCCCCGACAACACCATGCCGATTCACACCTCACTGATGTTCCTACCTACATCGCTTCCCAGCTTCGAGGGGCCGAGGGCAGAGCAGCTCGCAACAATGCCGCCGGTGAGTGCGGTGTCGGCGCCTTGCTACCGAAGAAGGAGATGACCCGATTTGACCCTCAGCACCCACTCGCGGTCGATTGCGAGTATACACTGAAGGTTTTAAATGACAGAAGCCGCTGTCGCTTATCGACCATCTCACAACTCCAATTTCAGGCTGTTCGCGACCTACGAGTGGCCTGTACAGCTGCTGGGCCAGCGCCAACTTGTACCGAGACATTGTCGAATCCTTGCGAGCATATCCGGCGCCTCCAAGTGCCTGTGAGCTAGCCGGCGGTCAATACAAGAGTCCCAGTGCTGGTGTTACTTCGTGAGAGAGCGGCAGGCTCTGTTGTCAACGGGCCTCGCATCAATATCACATTCGACCAATGCCAGACCTGAAGCTTCGTATGGGCCTGGAGTGCAAAGACAGGGTCCCTACATGACCGGCGAGGGAGTCGCTGCTAACTAATGATGACTGTGCAATACCTCTATACGCTCGCGAAAACGCAGGAGGCTCAGACCTTGCCAAAAGCCCAAACACTGCGGGCATCGCGGCTAAGACGACTGCACTAGGAACCATGGTATCGAGAGCAACTGCAGTTCAAGAAGGGCCTCCCATGTCATCCCGCGAACCAGTCTGATAGAGGGCGAGCATCAGCATCACAAGCGGTAAGAACATGGCAGTCGCGGTCACCATCGCCTGCAAGATTCTTACTGTCACGACAGCCTACAGAGTGCTTGTTGACACCGTCCAGTCCACGACAAGGTCTATTCTGACAAGATTGTGATTGTAGTCAGATGCCAGAAAGACTCGGATCGGAATACGCATCTGGCCACTCACCGTTCACGAACAGGTTAGCAATCTCTATGCCTGTGCCTTACGGCCTCCCCGTCAGCGGCCAGTCCGAGACATGTCCTCCTAGGTCCACGCAGCAGAACTTAGCATAACCGTCCTTGCAGCATTACCACTCTCGAGCTTACGGAGGCAAAAATGCTTTCGTTGCGCACCCAGTCCACCGAGCTATTGATGAGCACGATGTTGCAGCCGGGGCAAGGGATTATAATACACGATCCCGGGGCGGTCCTCATCGTACTCTGGCACCTAGGATCTTGGCCGGCTGTATCCCATCAGACGAAATACCATGGCTGAAGGTAGATCCTCCGTGGACTCAGAGGCAGCTAGAGCTTTCTCCGGCGATACTTCTTTGAATCCGTCCCGGGTCGTCCTCTAGCTTATCATCTTCTCACACAAGGTCGGACCTCTCTTTACCACAAACGCCTCGTATCACGCATACAGCCAGATCTCCGGATTTGCAAAGACCTTGAGAGTGAAGACTGCTTTTCTCTTGTTACTGGTAGCGCTGTTGGCTAAGGCTTGCCCCCGCGCATGGTTTCGGGACGATATCCATCTCTATGCGTCGCAGAGCGTCCACAGTCGGATCATACCCCTTTGCGGTTTTCCGAGATTTTTGCTCTGGCGACTGCGCCGACGGCGCAAGCTCACGCAGTCTCAATGGCTTTTGTGTGGTAGACTCCATATGCTGATTTGCTGCGGCGTTCCATCGGCTCACCCGGCGACCGCGAGCGCTCTCGCCATCTTTGTATGTAGCGTCCATACTATCCGCCGTATTGGCCTGAGGGCCCCAATGACCGGCTCCTCATCGGGGGCGCCGCGCGGACTTGTCAGAATAGAGGGCTAGCGGGGGTGGTGGTGCCCGCACTACTGAGCGAGTATGAAAATTTGCTTCAGCCTCTGCTTGGAGAACTTCCTTACCAGTCCGCTCGGCAGTGAGAGCAGCATCATCAAGACCAACGTACGGCTAGCCTCACACGGCCCTTGGTGCGTTGAAGATCTCCTTTCAAAGCCTATCTGCTTGCTAACTTTTGAAGCAAGCACTGTCATCAGCGGCATCGATCATGGCTGCCCCTGGCAGAGTGTTCGGCACTCCCGAGCTTCTCGAGATGATCCTGCTCCGTCTGCCTCTTCGCGATCTCTTATTCTCGCAAAAGGTCTGCAAAGGGTGGAAGGCGGCCCTCGAGTCATCGCCTACGATTCTCCAGGCACTGTTCCTGCGTCCTCTCCCGTCCACCAAGGTCTGTCTGGGACACTACCAAGACAAACCGCAAAAAGACGCCGGTGTCTGGTTGACATCAGGAGACGAGCCGCTGCCGCATCCTCCAATTTTCAATCCATTCCTCAATCAGTTCCGCACAGTCGGCAATGAGTACGGCGAAGGCTACCTGGCACTCATCCATTACGGCTTCATCAATCCCATCGATCTAGGAGATCCTCACTCGAAGCTACTTCCTGAGCAGAGGACATGGCACTACAAGAACGCATCCTGGAAGAAGATGTTGAACATGCAACCGGCGGCAGAAGAGATGATCATGGATTGCAGGGCTGCTGAGAATGTGTCAGAGGACGAGACTGCTCTGCCGGATGCAGGGGCGGAAGATGTGGTGGTGGAGGACGATGCGGGTGTAAAGTTTGGCCCGGTCTTCAAGGGGACTCAGCAGCATTGGCTAATCTGCCCAAACTGCCCTTCATGGCTTGAAGAGATCGACGGTACGGTGTTCAGGTGGAATTTCGGCGGGACAGAAGTGCACGATGGCGTTATCCTCAACTCCGCGGACGTCAATCAGACCGGTCTCCAGATGCTCACGGACATGGAGAAGTACAAGCATATTCACTAATCGATGCGCTGGCATGAAGAAGAAGGCGAGGAGCTAGTCAAGAATGGTAGCAATGGCGAGTGACGAGGAGAGAGATCGAAAGGCCTTGCATGCAGATGGCAAGGCGATACGGTGATACACGTAGTCCGTACGTTAAAAGTTTATGCAGATTCAGATCGAAGAAACGCCATACTCGTACTACAACGTGTGAGGTGCTCGTCAAAACAGCATGGCACTCGGCATCGCACCCACCTGACATCAGACGATCACGTCGTAAAGCCAATAGCGACAATGCCACCATTGCTCTTCGCGAGGTTGCAGGATAGGGGGAGGTGGCATCCCGGAGATAGTACACCTCTATCTCTCGATGTTCGAGCAGTGTGCAGCTCTTATAGGGCCCCAGTATCCTGATAACACACCTTTCTCAATGTCGCAAGTAGGAACGACGCCGGCTTCCAAGCTTGACTGCCGATAAGCTGCACCCTGCAGTGGAAGACCTTCCGATTGCTACGACTTAGTGTGGCTGTGCTGGCCCCCCAGAGCACTGCAACTACAAAAGCTCACCCTCGCCCCCTGCCTTCTCCCAACTCTTGACCATAGTTCAAGTTGTTGATCAACAGCAAGTTCGCAAGCACAGCAATCATCTATTGGGAGCACAGCGAAACATTCTGTAAACAGTCGCTCCACGTCTTCAGTCTCAGATTGCTGCTGACGCTTTGTATGCAGGTGTCCATCTCCCCGCACATGAAGTCGGCACGCAGCACGATGGCAGCTCCTAACGGTGCCTTTGCTGTGCCTGATGAGATCCTTGAGATGGTCCTCCTCCATCTGCCACTTCGAGACTTACTGCTCTCCCAAAAGGTCTGCAAGACCTGGCACACCGCAGTCCACGGATCAGCCAACATTCGTCGCGCGTTGTTCCTAGAGCGCAGTCCAGATGCGACGGTGTCGTTTCGAAGACGAGGGCCAGGCAAGGTATCTGGCAGCCAAATCATACACGACCACTGCTGGGTCACTGGTAAAGGCACCGAACTAACGCACAATCCGTACTTCAACCCGTTCCTCAACCGACACAAGTCTTATCCCTACCACGTCCCCGACTACTACCTCGCGCTAGAGCATTATATGTGTGTCGCTCCGACCGACCTTTACTATTCTCGTGAGTGCCTCAGCGACATTGAAGAAGCTTGGTTCGTCGAGGAAGCATCGTGGAAGAAGATGCTGCTCATGCAGCCGGCGGCGGCGGAGATGAGAATGCCTTGCAGTAAGAGGAATGGGGACATCAATCTCACGGATACCAGTGGGATGAAGGTCGGCCGTGTTGTGGAAGCTCTGCAGGAGCACTTCGGCATCTGTCCGACTTGTCCAGCCTGGGTTCGGAACGGGGAGGAAATGTGGATCTTCGATGGCGAAGGGGCGGACAAGGGGGATCTCAGAGAGGCCAAAGTCGAGTGGACTGGAGCGGAGATGCTTGCAGAATTGGGTCACTACAGTAGTCTAGCATAGAAGAGGGCGATAGGAGGGCAGATATTCAGCGGAGGTGGTGAGTTACTGCTCGACGGCAGTACACGACCAGACTAAGTCAGTTTGGCGCTGCCATGAAATTTGCCGCGCAGGTGCAGGAAGAAGTCGGCCAGAAGGCGGTCATTCCTCTCCGCGAGGTTGTAGCGGACGATTCAGCTTTGATACCCGGAGAGCATCCATGCACGCAGAGAACAGACAGCAGCAAAGAGAGAGGCCACTGAGGCTCAAAGCCCGTGTACGAAGTCGCAGTGAGCTTGTTGTACTGTTGCTGCCACAACATCAGGAATGATATTGCCTCAAGCTGCTCATGAGTGGAGAAGGGTAGCCTCCTGACAGGGCGGCGCTATCCCATGCTTAAGCTTCGATGACCTTGCAGCCATCCTCCGCAATATCATAACCGCAATGACGTATCCGCCATGATGCTGTCTTCCAGCTGTTGCACATGCTCACACTTCGCCGGGTCCTCATCCAGCCTCGCGCACTCCAAGCAAAGACCGAAAGCCTGACAGTCCGCTCGCAAACGATAGCTCTGCATGTTTCCGCGCTTGAGAAAGGCGGGCTTCAGGCAAAAGCACCTAAAGCTCGTATCCAGGTGGATGTCGCACTCCCAGAACGCGTTGAGAACCTCACGGAGTGACTGTATTGACCAAGACGGCGGCCAGGTTTTGAGCCCAGTAGCAACGACGACTTCGGTGAAGAAGTCGTTGCCTGGAGAGACCGACTTGCAATGGCCGCAGCGGGACCCTGCCTTGTGGGAGATATCGTTTATCAGTCCGTTCCGCACTGATGTTCGCTGCTCTTCTAGGCCGACTAGAATGCTGTCAGCGATATGTTCACGGCTGTGCCGTCATCAATACGTACGTAGTACCATACTTGGGAGCATCTTCCCGCTGTCGATCTCCAAGAGCTTGATATACGAGACGGCAGTGTGGTCGAGCACAAGGTGCCTCGTGAAGTTCGCAAACAGTTTGCCGAGGCGGAGGAAATAGGCAGCAGCAGTCAAGTCGCAGACCTCTTCAGTTGGGAGGTTATGCATGTCGGTGGCTGCTCGCATCAGCAACGTCTTGCGAGCAAGACTCACAGCCGTGGTGCACTCGTACTTATCTGCTACTACGGCGAGCTTAAAGAGCGCTTTGGTGCTGCGAAGGTCGTAGCTGCGGTCGCTGTCGATCTTGTGGAAGTGTAGTGTCGCGCACAAGCTATACATCGCCTGCGCATCGTCTTCCAGCAGATGTATCTCCTTTGGTTGTTCGGCGCTCCGTGGTGTTTGACCCTCCTGGAACAGTGGGCCGAGCATGATTTTGAACACTGGCGAGGCGTACGAGACTACGGTGGAAGAGACACGTATGCTCTTCAGCTCCGAGAGGCAGGGCAGGGTGAGCACGACGTCGCCGTCAGCTGCAGGGATGACGTCCCTGCGAATTGGCTCGGCCGGTTGAGTGGGCTGCATGGGAGGTACCCCTGGATCCATGTTGTGCATGCGATGTTGATGCCGTTGCTGAGATGACGAGCCAAGGTTAAAAGCATGCTCTGCCGTGCAGCGCGTTAACGAGCAAACGCTTCGTCGCCAAAGCTCCGTCTCACTGTCTCAAACTTGCAACACATAGTTCTGTGTGTCAAAGACGCATACTCAGGAGCGGTCTCTGTCGGCCGCTCTTCGCGCAGGCACAAAGGAACGGGAGCAAGAAGGCGCATACGGTGTACGGTTCATCAGACGCACGCTAATGCTTATCGCCGCGCGAAAAGACGCTGCAGGCTTCAATACTATACACAGTCAGCGAAGCTAAAGCTGCGACCCAAATTTCGCTGATGCAAGTCGTCACTCATCACTATGTGCGGCTGCGATGCACATGCACATCATCTAACCCAGACTGGTCAAGGCTAGCACATCTTGTACTCGCAGTGGCCCTCGCCTATCCTGCCTTGGTCCTCCGTGTCCATCTTGTAATCGATAGCGATGTCCAGGTCTCTCCGGTTGTTCTCGTTGGGTCTGCAGTTCAGCCTGCCGCTCACTGACTCGCCGGCTTCGACGGTGAGGACGTCCGCGAGGTAAAAGACTGTTTGCTTCCAGTGCGTGTACTTGGTGTGCGGGCCTGTGCTGAATCGGACGGGCTTGTGGCAGGCGGAGAACTCGATGTCGAACCATGCGATCAGGGCGTGTACGTAGTCTGTTCTCCTGACTGGGAGCGAGAAGGGTAGCGAGAAGGCGAGGTCCTCGGGCTTGACGGTGTAGAGGTCGAGGGTGATGACTGCGCATGGGTCGGTGACGACGGCTTTGAGGTCCACGGTGTCGACTAGCGGTTCGGTGAGGGCGGTCCGCTTGAGGGGTGTGTAATCGAAGCCGTAGACGTTGTCCCAGACTGCGCGCACCGTTAGCTTCGTGTAGCAGAGGTCCAAGACGTTGAGTCGAACATACATCCGATCTTCTCGTCCTTGTACTCTCCATCCTCGATACCCGCCATGAAGATGGTTGCCTTGTCCGGGAAGATCAGACCCTTGCCGTCCTTCCTCAGGTATCTGTCTCTCGCCCACAGCACGGTGTCCAGCATGCTCTCGTACAGCAGGAAGTAGCCCATCCACTCGGAGATAATGATGTCGACTTCCGGGAACGGCAGCGTGACCTCCTCCATCTTGCCCTGCAACAGCGTAATCTTATCGCTCATCCCGTTCGCTTCGACAATCTCACGGGCTTTGACGATGATCGTTGACATGTCGACGCCGATCACGTGCTTTGCGCCGGCCTTGACTGCGAACCTACATATCAGTTCTTGTCAGCATCTTGTTCGTGAGGTGACTGTGGAACGTATGTTCAATACGGGAGGTCAAGTAATGTACATGCTGAGGATGGATGTACCGCATCCGACGTCCAGGACCACCTTGTCCTTGAACAGGTGCTTGTTGTTGTAGATCGAGTCTCGGTAGCTCTTCGTGCGCACTTCATCCTTCAACATTTCCTCATGGATGCCGTGGTGGTTGTAGCTGTTGAAGTAGTGCACTTCGCTGTGTGACATGCCGTCCATTTGCACGTCGTCGCCGGCTTTGGGCGCGGTTTGGTCTGCGGCTGTGTTCGCCATGTTGGTACTTCGTAGGATGTTGTGGGTAAATTACTTGCTGAAGGTTGGGTGTGTCTGTGAAGGGTCTTGTAGCTTGAACTTTTGCGGGAAATAGAGTTTGCTAGCTTCAACGCGAAATCTGGTGTGGAGCTAAGGCACGTGGAGATAAGAAGCTTAAACCCTTGCGAGGCTGAGTTGTTAATCGTTTGGGACAAGGTGAACGGAAGGGACGGAAAACCGCTGCGTGTTGACGTCTTGACGCTGAGACAAATGTGTGTACAATGGGTATCGTGCTTCATAGCCCTCCAACTCCGCGAATACATGTAGTGTACGCTTGGAGGCTACGCTGGCATGACATACGCTCGCTAAAGCGCTCCCTCATGCCTCAAACGCCTCACCCGCCCATGACCTGCTCCGATCCATGTACGCAACCGTAACAGATTGTACAGTCAGCCTACCGTCATGTCATGTACTCGTGTAGTCCCAGCCAGTGCTTCCAATCCAAACGCCTTGCTAAATGCACGAAACCCACGCGCCGTTGACCCATTGGCCCCGTACCTTCCTTGCCCGTTCAAAACGCCACAAACGCCCGTTCAGAACCATCGGAGCGAAAACGCTATCATGCGATCAACCCTCTCTTCCGTCCCTGCGGCACCGCACGTGAACAATCCCACAAGCAACTCCTTCGACACCCATTGCAATATACTCTTCGCAGTCTCCTAGCCACGCGGTACCCTCGAAGCGAACGGCGTCGTCTCATTTGCGCGTTCGTCTTCAGAAGCATAACCGCTATCTTGACCTTGCTGCACCTTGATCCTGATGACCGAGCTCTGTCTCCTCTTCGCCCTCTCCACGTCATCTGCGGGCATGAAGCGGCAGGGCGCAACTCCGCGGACCGAGTGATGCAGGCCGTCTGACTTCTGGTTGATGGTGAACGCCTGGGTAGCGCCGATGATGGCTACGAGAGCGGACGTCCACCAGGCGAGAGCTGTGAAGTCGATCTTGTCGCCCACGCCGTACAGCAGACCAGCGATAGGTGAAGCCATGGTCCTGCAAGCAGCGCCTGTGGAGGCAGCAAGGCCATTGATCTTTCCCAGAGCTCTGTTCGATGGACTGGCTTCCTTGATCAAAATCAAAAGCACCGGGTACGCCAGGATTGACAGCAGATTGCGGACCGTAAGGCAAGTGTAGATGCCTGGGTAAAGAAGGCTATCCGGTAGTAGTGCCAGCCATGGAACAATAAAGTAAGCGATCGGATGCAATACCGTGACAAGTACGAAAGTCCTCCATATGCCCAGCCAGGCTGCAACGAGCGGGAAGACGACGGCTTGGACGAAGATAGCGATGATTCCGTTGAAGGCCAGGATGACGCCGCACGCTTTCACACTGAGGCCAAGACCACCGGCGAAGGAGCCGTACTCGGAGCCGATCGTGGAAGACGCTGAGAGCACGCCGCGCGCTCTTGCGACCATTTCCGGGCTTCCAAGGGGCACCCGCTGGTCTTGAAAGAAGATAGGCATCCTAAAATTTCGGTATTAACGGTTAGCAGATGGTCTTGGCAGTCTCTGGGGGTTTTGTCATCGATGGAGTTGCTTACAAGTGATCGTATGTCATGCTGTGATAAGTGAAGATGCCCAGCGCCACCATGAGCATGATGACCCGGCGTGTCATCCACTTCTGACTGTTGCCACCGCTGACGCTCGGTGGTCGAGAAGTGCCATCTGGCTGAACATACCACTCCTCTTCCGGCCCCTCCTCAGCGATGGCATTGAATGTCCCGTAGCTCTCGTGCGTGAGATCAGCTCCTGGCATGTTCGTGGTGCCTTGTGTGGCCATCAGAGGCGTTCTAGCGTGCGTATGGCCGAGATCCTGGGCAGTAGACCACGGCTGCATGTCTGGATGTGTCTCCTCAAGGCAGAACCATCCGGCAATGATAGATACCAGCATCAAAACAGTGCAGATTAGGTTCGGTAGCAGATACGGGAACGTTCGAAAGAGCTCAATGTCGAGCGCAGATCCTGGGAAGTTGCGCGCTGGTGTAGCGAAGTAGCCGCCTACTGCAGGGCCGATAATGATGCCGACTGACCAGACGAAGGGCATGATGGCGTATGCCTTTGCTGCAGGACCGTCAGTAACGCTACTATCATCGAAAATAGGACGTTGAACGTACGCTCATGTGCCGGATTGGTGACAAGCTCCCCGACCATCGTCTGTATGACGCCTATGTTGCCATTGAGTGCGCCGCCCAAGAAGCGGCCAAAGAGAGCCATCCAGAAGTTGAAGGAGAAGCCTACAATGAGTAGTGAGGCGATGGTGCCGAAACAGCCCATTATGAGTACTGGTTTCCGGCCTATCTTATCCGAAAGTCCTCCCCAGTACCTTGATATGTCATTAGTGCGGTCCTCTGTGCCTGGCTTCATTGGAGAGTCGACTTACATCCCCGTGATACTCTCCGCCAAGGCGAAGGCGGAGATGAGGAGGCCGGCATAGAACGATGCATTTGCGCGGTCGCCGACATGGAAGTCGAGGACGAGCTGCCAGGCATAAGGGAATATTGATGTGAGTGCGATGGGTTCTGCTACCCGTACGAGAGCTATTGATCACATCAGCTCTCAAACATTGGCAATCGACTGACTAGGAGCTGCATCCGTGCCATCCTAAACTGTTGGTAGGAGCGGTGTGCAGCATGTGCTGAACGTACCGAGTAGAAATAGCTGTGTTGCAGGAAACTTGTTCGGGTCGCGAGGTTGTTTGGAGGTAGTGGTCTTTGGCTGTGTAAGTACCATATTCGTTATGGCCGGTTCCTATCTTACGTTGCTCCCTCCTCCCAAAGCAACGATCTCCTCCCACAGTGGTATCCGACCAAACGCAGTGCGATGTTCCCACTCGGCTTAATGGCTCCCTTGCTCTTCACTGAATATGATAAGACCTGCAGTTCAAAGGACTGCGGTGTAGCTTGGCCGATAGTACTGACGATGGGGTGCTCGAATCGGATATCGACGCTGATGTTGGAGGGGGAAGCAGCAAGTTGCACACCGAAGTTGTTTGAATGTGGAGACGGTCGATCAACAAGGTTCATCGAAGTTGCATGTGATTCGCCGCATTGCGATCTTGGCGAGAGATCGGAAGCCGGCAGTGACGATCAAAATCGTCGACATTCACTTCACCGCACCACCGGCACTCTGAGGTCTCTCCAGGTTTTCACCTTGTTATGCTTCGTTGACATCGCGTTTCACGACGCTCAGAGCAAACCGAAGCAGTCGGTGCAATGTGAGTTACGTGACGGCCACATCTACTTGCTCTTTGATCTACCGCTAGTAGCGGCTATAGCAGGACCACAGCATCGGCTTGCCGGCTTCTGCCACGCTTATGCACCGACTCCACGTCGACGCTTGAAAGTGTGGATGCTACTGGCTCCCAACTCAGCAACGCTAGTTAATGCTGCATATGCAGAGTCGGAGGGCGACCGTTGTCGTACAGTGATACAAGGAAGGCTGATGATGGCGAATGCCACTGGTTATCGTCCTGTCTACCCTAGCTTAGGTTGCATATGCCCAGACAAGAGGGCGACGAACCTCCATGGATGATCTCGTTGGCCATGCTGCAAAGCTCCGGGAAGCTCACCGCATTGACTCATTGCAATTTCTCGACGCAAAGAGATCGTTGGTTCGAGGATGTGGTAGATTAGCCTATGCTGCATATGCAAAGGCGATGTTGTGTCCCGAGAGTTTGATTGCAGCAGTAGCCTCATGCATGGCCAGCTCTCGAGCAGAGGTCAAGCAAGTTCCCAAGGCCGTTAAATGACCTTGAGCAGAACGGAGCAGCAATGGGGCCTGCGTACGACGTACGACAAGGCTCTGTGGGATTATCGTGGTGTATACATGTACCTTAGAAGATACGGTGTATTTGACATGGTTGTACCTCCTACGGCATCCCTAGACGATTGCAGCAACGATTGCAGCAACGGACCATTGCCTCATCTCAGCATCACGCAAAACCTCACCATCTTCCACCCCTCAGCCGTCGACATTGCTCCCAGCTGCTGGTCAACATAGTTGATCTCGATATCCACCTTGATCCCGCACTTCTCCGCCACGCCTGCAACGAGCTTCTTGAAACTTTCGAGGTCGTGTCGGTACATCTCTCCCGAACGAGTCGCAGGATGCTTCAGCACCGTAGCCTTTTCCACAGCGGTCTGTCTTCCGAATACCATCGAACCTGCCTATAGACCATCACAATTAGCATGCTGATCTAGAGACTCGTTATCATTCAGTGAAGAGGGTCGAACTATCGGTATACACAACATGCAAGAGACAGGTGGTCATCTCTGCATATACTCATGAAGGACTCCTGAGGCGTGGGAGAAACATACCTTCGGCTTCAGCATCTTCAATGCCCTGCCCCAAGCCTCAACCTGCTCGTCCCAATTGAACAGATGGAAGAACGAGGCCGCATGTATCATATCGTACGAATGCTCTTCCAAGCCCGGAAGAGAATCAGGGCTAAAGAAGTCTGCTGCGAAGAACTTCGACTTCAGCTTCTCCGGGTTGTCCTTGAACAATTCGTACCCGAGATCGATGAAGCCTTGCTCGAGCTCACTGCCCGCGACATTCTCCGCCGGCGCACCATCGAACACGAGTTTGCGTAGGTCTTGACCGAAACAGCAGGCCAGGTCCAGCAAGTTCTGCCCGGACTTGAGACGCTGCAAGGCCTCCTGGTAATGTTCCGATTGACCGATGCTGAACGTGATGAAGGCGAATCTGCCGATGCAGGGGTATTTGAAGAGTTGCCATGCTTTGTCTCGCACAGCGCGAACGTGGTCGACTTGCTCTGCTTCCGGGATACCACTGTAGTTCTTCAGGACGGTTTTGGCCTCTTCGCTGAGCTCTGGGTTCTCATCGTAGAAGTCCGAGAGCTCTTGTTTTGGTTGGTCGGCCATGACGTGTAGGGTAGACGAGAGCAGACGGGAGGTATTGAAGTGAGAGTGAATGGCGTGTAGAATTGGAAGGGAAGTGTACCTAGGTCTTGTACCTTTTATGTGCCTGGTGCTTGCCTCCGTTGCCTCCGCTGCTCCACCTAAGGGCTCGGGTAGGATGAGTATTCAATGCTCCGTTCACCAATATTTCCGTCTGACTCGCATGCCCTTGACTCTGAATGGATACCAGCGCGACCGAGAAGGCTGCAGCACGTTCCTCTGGCGCACATATATGCGAAAGGAGGAACGGAGGCGGAGGGCCAAAAATTGAGATGCATCCGTGGCACTTCGTGCCTCGGCGTCATCCCACGTTGCCCCCCCCCATGTTGCGCCTCTGTTTACTTTTGGAACCATGTAACCGCTTCTGACCTCCCTGAGGCCTCCCACGGCATCTGCCAACAGGTGGCTCAGCGTCAGCGTTGGAGGGTCTGAACCGTGGATATGGGTTTGAGGAGACACGTTACACGGTGACGAGCAAGAGGAGGCCGCCTTGGAACGACGTTGAAACAGTCTGGCAGCAACCACGCACACTCGCACCTTCCTGTGCATAGATTTCAATTCGAAATCTTGTATACCACATGTCGAACAGCATCGATGGCTACTTCCTCTCCTCCGAGCTCGCTAGAGGCTAAGCTCGTCGTCCTCGGCTCCCAAGGCGTCGGCAAGACCTCGTTGGTGCACCGCTACGTCAAGCAGGCCTTCATCCCACCGAACAAGGCGCAGTCCACCGTCGGCGCTTCCTTCCTCACCACTCGCGTACACGATCCGGAGTCGAACACGACTTTGCGACTGCAGATATGGGACACGGCAGGGCAAGAGCGGTTCAGAAGCATCAGTCGGCTATACTATAGAGGGGCGCATGCGGCGATATTGTGCTACGATGTCACGAGTAAGAAGAGCTTCGAGGATATGGGCGTGTGGCTGAAAGAGTTGAAAGACAATCTTGGCGGAGCATCAGGCGACGACATGGGCGACCTGATCATTCATGTGGTAGGGACCAAGTCAGACGTGGTTGCCTCAGACCCCCAAAAGAGGGAGGTCCCATTCGAAAGGTGCATTGGGTACGTCGCCGAGCAGCTGTACCCGGCTATCACCACGCCAGCTCTTACGTCTAGCCAGGGCAGTCCGCCTAGCACCCGCGGTCTATCTGCGCCTGGTGGGCTGGCTAGTCCGCACAGCAATCGCTCTTCTGGTTTCTGGGGACATGAGTCGATATACGACTGCTGCCACGAGATCTCTGCGAAAGACGGCGAAGGCATCGACGAGGTCTTCCGAGTCGTCACTAGGAAGTTGATCGAGCAGCACACTGCCCGCGCGGAGAAGCAGCGCATGATCGAAGAGGCTGTATCGCGAGGTAGAACGCCTGGCGTAGATGGCAACGCGCCGAGCTACTTTGACTTGCCGAACGGCGGGCATGGTAGTTTCAGGGTCGGACATGGCGATAAGAGAAGGAGCTGGCTTGGCTTTCCAACGACGCCTGGTGCGCTTTCAGCTTGGACAGGTGATGAAGGAGATGACGATGAGGAAGAACCCAGGCGGAAAGGAAGGTGTTGTTAGGGATGAAGTGTGTATACATCGACAGGCATCATATTGCGGGATCTGGCGTTCATGGTTGGGTGTATTGTACTGTACAGGATATCGTATGTGGCGTTTGAGCGAGCGACGGAAGTATTTCCCGGCGTTGGGACAGAGCTTCGGTGGCTTGGACGCGGCGATGATGCACGTATGTAAAATGGTTGTTGTATGAATATATAAGGTTGGGAACTTGTAACAGTGTATAGCCACAACCACCTCGCGGCGGACGATCATCGGCATCACCTCCAAGCGCATCGTGATTGTTGTGGATGGCGCCTTCTCCGACCTGTTCCAGAAGTACTTGAGCGTTCGGTACGCACATAAGGGGCGTTTATGGCAGTAAAGCATGCATGATCTTATCAGTGAAGTGACCATCGAGCAATCGCTGCAGACTGCTTGGACATGACAGCGGGGAGGTAGTAGGCGCGCTATGCGACCGCGTACGAGGTTTCCAAGCAACACTTGCCGACGCCGTTCTGGCGCAGTCTTTCAATGCTGTTGGTAGCGGAACATCCTTCTCCAAAGTCAGGCTCAAGTGAGCACCAGCAACTGATGAAAGGGTGCGCAGAGCGCGTGGCAGACCATCAAAAATTGCGCCGCCGAGGCCCCCGAAGGAGACTCGTAGCGATGCCTCTCCGCGCTGTGCAATGCAGGAGTTCCGCTAGAAGCAAGCTATTCGTGAGCAGCCGCTTCGCAACAAGGCTAGGAAAGATATTAGCAAAAGATGTCAAAGTGTAAGGGTCGGGTTGGGAAGTCTTACTAAGTATCCAGAAGAAAGCAGAAGCAGGATAGTAAAAAAATTGCGAGAAACATGTATGCTCGTCTAGAGTGGCCTATACGAAGTGCTTAATCCAGTTGCATTACGTGATATAGATAGCGCGGGGTGTAGAGAGTCGAGTCCTCGGTCGACGGGAGTAAGCAAAGACAGTTTTAGATTACTACCTATATATACTACGTACTACTTAATCTCGTCTATCTCTCTTCTTTAGCTATTAGTCGCTATAGTTCTATAGTAGCTCGACTACGTAAGAATACGATAGTTAGCGTAGTATTAGCTTATAATACTATACTAACGTAGCGTTCTCTATTAGTAGTCTCTCTCTTACTTAGACTTCTCGCCTAGCGACAATAGACTAGTGTCTTCTAGCTCTAATCTAAAAGCAATAGGTATAACTATTAGTAAATATCTCTAAAACTCTCTAAGATACTCTCTATTAGTATACGTATAGTAGACTTAGTAGTACGCCTATAGTACTAGACTTCTTAATCCCTTTAGCTACTACTATCTCGACCGCGTCTAATTCTAGTTTACTCTAGCCGTATATTAGGAGCTCTTTCTCTAACTCCTTCTAAAGCTTCTCTATAATATTATAATCGAGCTAGAACTACGCTAGAGCTAGCTTATTAGTCCTAACTTTATCCTTATCTTTAGCCTCTTGCTCTTTAAGATCTTAGCCGATAAGACCCCTCTTACTACGCTATACTAGTAGGTCTACCTTTATATTCTCGTTGTCCTCTTTTAATAAGCGAGTCTAGATCTTATACTTATCTATCTCGGCTAGTACCTTATTAGCTTCTACTAAGAATCCCTCTACTATAGCTAGCTTTACTAATATAGATACTATCTATAATATCTAGATACGAGTATAGCGTAGAAGATAAGGTTCTATTAATAAATCGAGATAGCTATCGTAGTAGTAGTCGAAGCGTTAGTAGTCGTAGGCTTTAGAGAGCTATCGAATAATAGGTTAGTAATTCTCGGCATCCTCTTATAAGATCTACTTACCTTAGTATATCTATAGTAGTAGACCCTTACCTCGTTAGAGTACTCCTACTTAGGCTTGCCTTCCTTACTATCTTCGATTACCGCCTCTCCCTCTACGATAGCTTCTTTAAGAACGTTCTCTAGCTTCGCTAGCCGAAATAGTACGGCGCCTAGCGATAAGAGAGCTACGGTCGTCTTAGCGTTATCGCTTGCCTTAGTAAGAGGAGAACTAGGCGCCTTTACGCTATCGCTAGTATTACCTATACCGAGCGGCTCGTATCCTAGATCTACTCCCTAGCCTAAGGGGAGTTCGTTATACTTACCTATAGGTAAGCTAATATCGCTATACGACCTAGATAAGAGTAAAAACATTAATTCTAACTTAGTAGCGCTACCTAGACCTAAAAGCGAGGAATAGAAGGGTTAGCGAGTATCTTAAGAGGTCTTCGAGTACCTATAAATTATAGCTAGTCTCGAATATACTTAATAAAAGTCTACTTATATAAAGTAGGGTTCTTTTTATAGCGCGTCGTCGTCTTTCTCTTCTTACTAAAAATAGGAGAGTAAGGTTCGGTTTACTAGTCTATATCGCTATCCGTCCTATTTTCGGCTATATTAGTTGCGTACGGAATATTATTACTACGAGTAGGTAGCCTAGCGTTAAGGGCCCTCTACGAGAGCGATTAATATTACTTCTTAAGCTCTCGATCTAAAAAGATCGTTACGCTACTATATTAATTACCGCTACTTCGAGGCTACGAATAGACTATATTTAATATATACTAGACCTAGTTTCTAGAGGTATCGGTATATCTCGTAGTACAAACGACTTTACCCTAAAAGCTAGTCTATATATAAAAGCTTGTTTAATAAAACTACTATACTAAACGCTTATAGCGCGGTATCTACTTATACGTAGTCTCTACGTACTATTTATAGCAATCGTACCTTTAGATTTATTTTAATTACTATATAGTTACCTTTCCTAGGTCTTTAATATCTTAACTATAAATACTTCTTAGTTTCTACTCTTTTATTATCGATTATATATTATCTCTAGCCTAGTCTATATCTACTTAGTATTAATAGTCGACGATACTTAGCTACTATATTAGCTTAATACCTATCGGCGATTATCCGCAAAGTACTAGCTAATCCTAAGAGCTAGCCGCGC
>JAKLLW010000914.1:0-21667 GCA_022814695.1 Neocatenulostroma microsporum | reverse complement strand
GGCGTCTACTACTATACTATAAGAGGTATCTACTATCGACTTACTATTCTACTCGCCCTACGCGTTAACTCTATCCGCCTCTACGTTAATATACTCTTATAGAGTCCGTTCTATAATCTTATCTACCTAGATATTAAATCGGATTATAAGTATAAACTCGCGGACCTCCTTAAGTAGGCGTACAATATATTGCGGGTCGTATCCGATAGCGTCTCCTCTATTCGCGAAGATAATAGGAGTATCTTCGTATATCTCTAAGTCGGTAACCTATCGCTCTATAAGGAGAAGATTACGACGTAAGGTATTCGAGCTAGAGGTACTCTTTACGAGGTCCTTAGAATCGTTACTTACGCTCGGTATTAACGTAATATCTAAGCGGTCTTATCGCTAGGTTACTCTAATAGGAAGCTACTATATTAAATACTCGCTTACTAAGTATACCTTAATATACCCGTTACGACTATACTTATCGTAGAAGCGTAGTATCGCTATCTCGCTATTAACTACTATCTTCTTTATCTACTCGTTAGTTAATAGGTCCTTTCTAATAGTACCGCTATACCGATCTAGACTAATAACGAAACCTAATAGCCGGGAGCTCGAAGTAAAGGGCTAGAAGTCCTATATCTTTTAATAACCGATATCTTTACTCGTATCTTAAGCTACCTCTCTACTAGGTAACCCTACGGCTAAGAATACGACCCTAGCTAGTTCTAAATCGTTGTACGGTCTTCTAGGGTAGTCTATCTCGTAGTAGTAGGCTACCTCGTACTCGTCGGTAAAGACTAAGCGGTATATATATTCTATACCGACTCTAGCGTAGATATATAGTAGGCGGTACGATTTCGCTATAGCCGACAATAATCCTTCGTACTAATGCTCTACGCTAGACGTTTCTCTCTACCGGTAAAGTATCGTTTCTATTAGGCTCTTAGGCCGTTTCGAGTATCTATATCTCTAGCTAGCGAGAGTAAGAGAATAAGCCTAAGCGTCGACTAACGAATAGAATATTAAGCTATACTACGCTAGGTATAGGACGTCTCGTTTCGCGTAACCTTCTATTAGCGACTCGATATCTACCTTACGATTTATATATACTAAAGCGTTTATAGTATACTAGACGGTCCGCCCCTTACGTTAGAGCTTCTCGGCGCTTCCTTTAGTCTTATTAGCTATAGAGTTACCTTTAGAAATAGTAACGACAATAGTATTATCGTCTTCCTAAGGGTTATCTTAAGCTACCGAACTAGTAATACTCTTAGGTTTAGATATAAGATTAAAGAATAACGCTTTGTTTACCGACTTAATATCTTACTAAGTATAGTATACTATTAAAGAAGCGTACGTATCGTCTATAGCGTAATTCTACTACTCCGAGTAAGTTCTACTATCTAGTTACTCTTCCTAACTTTACCCTTAGGGAGCTCTAGCCTAAAATAGTACTTAACTTACGTAGCGAGCTAGTAATTCTTAGCCTAGGAATAGAGTAGCTTACTAAGATCGAGCGAGTCGACCTCGGTACCGCGTTTAAACTACGTCTAGTTCTAGAGTCTTATAAGGTTACCTTTAACTACGTTTCCTATCTTTATAATCGTCTTACTTTCGATAAGATATTGTAGGCTCGGAGTAAATAGCTAGTTAACCTAAGTCCCGTTATACGCCGCGATATAGAAGAGCGCGATATAGTCCTTAGAAGCGACCTAAATAAGCGATATACCTTCCTTAATAGTATTTAGGGAGCCCTTAGAGTACTATTCTATATTAAACCTAACGACCCGATCTCCGATAAAGAGCTTAGCTACTTCCTCGAACTATTCTAACGTTTTATAGTAATAGACCTTTAGTAGAGAAGCTTATAGTATATAGTATAGCTTATAGCTCTAATAAGAAGCGCCCTTCGCTAGCTCTATATTAGGTCGAAAGAACGCTATCTATATAGACTAAGCCGCTTATATAGGCTAAGGTACTTTCGGCGTAGTAGGGTTAGACGTCGATAATAGGCTTACGCCCTCGAGAAGAGCTACTTAAAGTCCTCTTTAGGAGAAGCGTATACTAGTATATCGTAGTACGCTCGGAATATTATCTAATCTTAAAGTGTCGACGGTATAATCTAGACTTATATTTTCGTTCTAGAGCTCTAGCTACCGTAAGTAGTTAAGGAGAGCTTCCTTAATTAGAGATAGATAGCTCGACGGTCGCTAGTTTAGTAGACTTATAGTAAGGAACGGCGATAGTTTAGTTATACTTTCCTTAGGCTTATAAACGGAACCTTTATACGACCGATCTAGACTTAGCCTTCGCGTACGCGTAGATTTCGAAGACTATAGACTACTAGCTAGTATAGTAAGCGGTACTAGTTACCGATCTAGTAATTATATATTGTCTAGCTATTCTATATTATCTACCGGTATAAAGCTATTATTACTATAGAAAGTAGTAGGTTAGGTACTAATAGGACTTATAGAAGCTATATAGAGTATCTAGTTAAGCTCGGTCGTATAGTTAATATTATAGGCTATAATTCGGAACGAAAGGTAAGGACGTTTATACCTTAGTAAGGTCTACGTAAAGCTAGTACCCTCTATATACTAAGACTCCTAGTTCTATAGACTACGACTACGTAAGAGCGCTATCTATCTACTCTAATAACTAGCTCGTATAGGGTCTCGAGAGCGACTTAGTATTATTATTAGTCTAGTCGGTATTAGTTAGTAGTCTAGTCTAGTATAGTTATAGTCGGTCGTAGTATAGGCTTACTAGCGAGTTAGTCGGTCTTAGTATAGGGTCTATTAGTCGACTAGTAACTAATTACCTAATACGGAATCGGTAGCGAGGTACTCTATATTATATCTATCGAGGCGTACGATACTTAATCCTATAAACTACTATCTATATATTGTCGACGCCTACTATAATAACGCTACCGCGGCTTTATAGTTAGTTCGAAGGACCCGTACTAGTATTTACTTCGGATCTTAGTACTTCGGATATCTCGGCTCCGACCGGGCCGAAGGGTCTAGTTACTAACTAGTCGTTATTAGTATAACCCTCTTAATAAGTTAGTCGGTCTTAGTATGACCCCCTTAACTAGACTATACTAGACTAACAACAACACTAGAGCGACTAGGAGACCTCGGTAGAGATCTTTGCCTATAGTCGTTAGATTGCCTAGAACGGTGTCCGCGGCTAGGGCCTAGTAAGCTTCGCCTATAGTCGTATCCTCGTTCGTTCTATCGGCTGCGTACCGGGCTACGAGATCTCGGCCTACTACTATATCCGCCTATAGTACTACGGCTGCGGCTTCTACTACGATAGCTGCGCCTATTGTCGTACTCTCGTCTATCCTTATAGTTGCGAGGTCGGCTGCGATCACGGCCATAGTTATTGAAGTCGCGACCACGGTACGGTCCGCTGTCCCTAGAGCTACGGTCGCCTAACCAGTCTCTACGGCGTTGTGGATTGCTGTCGTGCCGGCTTCGTTAGTCCCGATTCCAGCTAGGAGATCTCCTTCTGCGATTATAGCCTTGCGTCCTGTCTCGGCTCGAAGGTCTTCTCCCGTAGCGGTCGTCTCGACTGTCGTAGCGGTCGTCTCGACTGTCGTAGCGGTCGTCTCGATTGTCGTAGCGGTCGGCTCGATTGTCGTAGCGGTCGGCACGATCGTCGTAGTAATCGGCACGATCGTCGTAGTAATCGGCACGATCGTCGTAGCGCCTGTCGTCTGGTCGAGGTAAGACTCTGCGCTCTCGTGACCGCGCGCTCGATCGAGTCGACTGGAGTGGCTGGCCCAGTGGCTGAGATGTACGGCCTCGCTCGAGCTGAAGCCATTTGGCTTCCAGGTCAGTAGTAGGCTGACTCGTGCCGTTGGCGAGCTCGGCTTTGCGTTGCTTGCGGATACCGTTGAATCTGCTGTGATGTCGAGTCGACTGGAGTGGCTGGCCCAGTGGCTGAGATGTACGGCTTTGCTGCTGCTGCTGCTGCCGTTGCTGGTACTGGAGCCTGTCAGCCTCAGCTGCATTGGCTGGTAGAGCCGTGCCACTCAGCAGAGCCCTAGATCGGACAAAGTCAGCCTCGTCCGCAGTAGCTGGTTGAGCTGTGCCAGCTAGCAGGTCCGCCTTGCGATGCCTATGGATGGCGTTGAATTTGCTGTGAGAACCCATAATAGGAGTGAGAAGATCAGAGTAGGTCCCTCGTCCGGAGGACTTGGGACAATTTGCACCGTAGTGACTAACACGTTGTACCGACAGTGACTAACCAGCAGGCTGTAATAGGCAAGACTTCGTAGAAGTCAAGCCCTAACAACCTAGAGCAACACCCTATACACCTTTTTCAGATGTTTACGCTGTTTAGGCGTTGAAGGGGTGCGCTGAAGGGAGAAGAAGGAGAGGAGTAGTCCATTGGGATGAAGTGTAGTTTCGGTGCACGGACGCGTCCGCACCTGCACCTGCCATTCGAAGCAGGCAGGCGCGTCCGCTGCAGCAACCGGGTTTGGCCAGAAAAGACAGAGGATTCTCACTTACCGTCTCCTCTCTGTGAGGTAGATCGAATGCTGTATGTTTCGAAGACCGCATATTTCCTGAATCGGCGTGTTTTAACTTTGGAAGCGGGCCTGTAAGCAGCATGCGATGCACCCTCAGATTGCGCGAAACGTCACCATGGCCAGACAGATGATTCCCTCGAGACTGGAAAGCGACAGGGCGGCCGACAGTGGATTTATGGAGCGTAAAACCGCTGAAGAGTTCTCGTTCTTTTAGCCGGGAGACTGGCAGGTAGGGTCGCCAACACGGCCTTGGGAGGTTTCGTTCCGGCAAGCGCCTACTCCAGTTAGCAGCCAGATTCAATGTATGGCGAGGAGCATCTTTACCTCTCGATATCACTGCACCACTCCACCAGCTCCCCTCCTACCCAGAACGCCCGTTTCAGGCAGTAGGAGTATGGCCTGGCGGCCGGCCGGCAGGACGCGCACTTGAGCATGCTGCTACTACCGTCGCCTCGGTGCTCTCCGACATGACTGTCCTAGAGAGATCAAACGTGCATAGCAGGTCTACCAAAGGCGTATCCTATGCGAGGAAGCCCTCATTTTGCCCATTCCACTTTTGGAGAAAGCGGGCAGGGCTACTTTGGGTATAGCGCAACAGGCCTTTTCACCCTTCTTACGCTAGCTCCGAAGGGTCAACACGCTTCAGCGTATTCAGCGTACCCTAGTACCGCTTGGAATCTGCAACTCTCCGGAAAAGGCCCAATCCTGCCCCAGCGCCTCAAAGGACATAATCTAAGTCTCCTATCTTCTAGGGAGTTACTACCGATTGTAGCAAGCGTCGATATCGAAACAAGAGCTTGGAACAACTCCCATTCGCTGCAGACCCTGTCTTTCTGGCCGTGCTGAGGAATCGTTTGCCTGCCGGCGTAGTATGCTTCTATACGCCTATCCTACGCACGCCAGTATATATTCGCTCTCCATCCGTCGGATGCGCCGTACTCTCTACAACAGGATATCTAGGCTTCTCCAACAAAGGCAAACCCGCAGGACCATTTGCCCACAGTCTGGAAACTGGGCTCGTGAGCCGCGTACTTGCAGACCGAGGAGGCTGGATGCCATAGTGACAAAGTACAAGCAGCGATAGCTCGGTGTCCATAGTACATCTTTGTGGAAGCAGTAGCTGAACAGTAGGCAGGATTATACTTACAGATCAGATCTTTGCACTCTCGCTACACCATTGTCTACGTGGTCTATATCCTTTGGCGACAGTTATGTGTGCAGGCACGGTCGCCAAAACGTACATAACACCCAACACCTGTATATGGGAGGTATGAGCGAGCGGCATTGTATTCCCTCGCCTACTCTTGTAGAGAACTGTTTCCTCGCTGTACAACGTCTTCCTTCCAGCACCTCATTCTTTATATATCTCTTCGACAGCGTCTACTGCGTAAGAAGTTTCGCTCGGTCGAGCTTTGCCTGGTTGGAAGTTGTTAGTATGGCTACCTTTAGGGGCCGCAGTTTTCGTCACTTACACGAGGCCAAGCTATAAAGTAGCAGCACGCAGCTCAGCAATTAGGTCTTGATCTCAATCGGATGTATACATAGACATAGCGTGGGCGTATAGGAGGGTGCTGGGCAGCGCATGAAGTGTCGTTTGCATCTCGCCCGACTTGGCACGCGAGCGACCCAATCCCTCGGGCTCTCCACCGCATCCACATCTGTCACGTTATCTGACTCAGCTCTAGGTCGATCAGCATTTATGCTATGCCATCCTCCACCACGCGTACTTCCATCTGAGCGCGTCTCTCTCTCGATAAATTATCGTATACCAACATCATCTACTACTGCTTACAGAAAGACGCAATGGCAACTCCAGCCCAACCACCACCCTCCCACACCCGCTCCCGCTCCAACAATCAATTCCCCTCCCGCCCAACAACGCCCCTCCGCCCACCCTCTCGCACATCCCTCCGAACCTCGCAAACAACACCCAGCGGCCATGGCACTTCTACCTCCGGCTCAGACTTCCCTCTCGCAAGCCTCGAACCCGCTTTCGCCGAGCTGAGCGATAGTATGGCAGACCTGGAAGCGAATTTCATGCATTTACAGTTGTTGAATGAGAGTCTGGGGAGGTTCAATGAGAATTTTGGGGGGTTTTTGTATGGATTGAATATGAGTGCTTTTTGTGTTGATTTCCCTGAGGTTCGTCTCTCTCTCTCACACCATCCCTTCACATCTCAGACAACGACTAACCGCAGCACGAACTATAATAGGCGCCCATCCCGCAATCCTTCGCCCGGAACCCTTTTACACCTTCTCATCAAACCTCAGAGTCGCCTTACCGCGCATCTACAGGCGGTGGTGGCGGTGGGAGGGAGGATATGGCAGACGCGACTTTCCTAACAACCGATACGTCGTTTGTGGAGAACCCGCCTACGAGTAGTAAACCCGTGAGTAAGTACTCTGCTCCTCCGGGGCATGAAAGACAGAGTATGGCTCCTTCGCGAGGAGGAAGGGGGGCGGGTGCTGGGCGGGGAAGTAGAGGCGGTGCTGCGAGCTCAGGGAGAGGGACGAGAGGGAGTACGGCTGGGGCTGGCAGGGCTGGGAGTGGAATTGGGAGGGGTGGGGTTAGAGGGAGAGGAGGGGGTGTGAGATAGATGCAAGATGATGCCTTTTGCGACTTTGCGAGATGAGCAATATCCATATTCCTCGAAGGATAACCCGAACTGCCATTCCAGCCCGTCCGCCAGCAAAGAGATTCATATTGGGAGACGGCCGGATTCGAACCAGGCATCCCAGACTGAGCAGGGCCGAACTCTTAGCTACCGCTTCGAGACAGCACACCACCCAGCAGGTATCTTACCATTAGACCACGCCCCTCTTGCTCTTAGGGGAATCTCAATACATGTATATGGAGGATAAGACATGGACCGAGAAGATGCCGGTATTCGACATGAAGCAAAACGGGCTCTTTAGCAGGGCCTCTAGGAGTTACGTCGCCGTAGCCAAGGCAATGTGCTTCTGCTGGTTGTCCCAAGGGACCTCGCCTCGAACGTCTCGTGTGGTCCGCATCGCGCATCGCAGAGATGCAAGGAAAGAATCATGGAAGCAGTGGAGCGATAGATGAAGGCAAAGCAAAGCTCAGCGGTCGAAGTAGGACTGCGCCGACTCTCAAGACGATATGTGGTAGAGCTTCCTCTCTCGCTCCGCGCTCCAAGCAGTACGGTTCTGTTAAAGCGATGCGCGATGCGCGATGCGGCCGCCTGTACCCCAGACATCGAGATCATGATGATCTCAGATATTCTGTAGGACGAAGTCCATCACCTCCGACACCACCTGATCGACCCCCGTCTCCTGGGATCTGACCCTCCACTCCATAGTCAGCAGATCCTCAGCTTCCTCGTCTGGATCATCAGAATACTCGCAGTTGACAATGGTTACACCCTTCTCCTTCCAGTTCGATGTTTGCATAACGACAAAGCCAAAAGGGTAGACCCAAAATTCCAGTGCCCACCAATACTAGGGATTGGCAGAGGCGATGTTAGAGGGAGTGGAGGTGTGAAACGAGATGCAAGAAGGCATCTCGAATCAACTTCGCGAACAAAAGAGCCTCAAGTATCTTCTCGCGTCTGTCGAAATAGCAAAACCAATTCTCCACGGAGACGCCCGGGCTCGAATCAAGCAATACTGCGGCTTCAAGTATCGAAAGGAGCAATGTTCGTTGGATACTCGCATACAGATGCCCCCAGGAGTACCCGGCGATCAGAAGATGAGAAGTTCTTGCTCGCGCCCGCAAAAGCGGACATACCAGCACAAACGCCACTTCGAACAACACAAGACTGTATGTCAGTCACAGTCCCGGAGACGGGTGAGGCGATTAGGGGGAATGATGTTTGGCATGATTGAGCGATGGTACACTGTTTCGGTGACGGAGACGATCGTCGTAAGTCATGAATCAATTGTGTAGAACAACACTGTCATCTTCTGTTCGCGGTCTGATCTGCAAGTGCAATGATCACACCAGTATATCTGAATGATCTGGATCGCAAATTAGCTATGCGGAGAAGCGTGGTTGAGGTTGCCATGCCGCCTGCGGACAAAGCGTTGCATTTGCATTCCAGCCTGGTTGCCCGGGACCCGGCACGTCACCATCGGCTTGCACGCGAACGTCAAAGAAGCATGAGTGCGGCTCTTCACCTCTTTGTTTGGATCCCCTTCGATATTTCGCCACATCTCAATCACTGTCGCTTCTGCTGTGTTACTGCTGTTGCGCACTGGAGCGTTTGTCGTCCGTTTGTCGTCAATACGTCGCACGGAGGAGGAGGACCACCGATTCAGATCAATGTCACTTCGTGCCCGCCGCCTTTTCTCGATGCTACGAGTTTCCCGCCTTATGGCGGAGGTGAGTAGCCTACGATCTGTTCACACTATACCCCCAGGCATACGCTGACGGCACTGCAGAGATCTCCGCCCGCTTCTGCGCCAACCCAGTCCCGTCCCTAACCTGCTGTCTCCCATGTCCTCTAACCGACTGGGTCTTCTCCGACAAGCTCGATCGACAAGCGCCCGCCGCGAACTGGTTGGGCGTCGTGGGGTTCATCCTGAATGCCATCCTGCTGATCACTTACATGGTTCTGCCGGAAGAGAAGAGCCATAGGCATTACCTCTCCATCGGTCTGACGACGAGTCTACTGCTCCTGAGCATAGCCTTCCTAATCCCACTATCCACACACCCGGACCAATGTTTCAATGAGATTACTCCCAACAATATGAGGAGTGATTTGAGTTGTGCGTGGACGGGGGCGTTGCTTTTGGCTGGGGCTATGGGAGCTGTGGTGTGGAGTATGTCACCCTTTTCCTCTCGCCACCACATATCCAGTCCACTTCAGACCCGGTGGAACAGTGCAGAACGATTGCTAACATAACCTTCCCCCAGTCCTCCTCCGCTCCATCTGGACCGCCCTCCGCATAGTCTTCGACTTCAAACGCACAGACATCTTCAAATGGCTCTCCCTGGGCTTCGGCATCGGCGTCCCCGCCTTATTCCTCGCCGTAGCCATGCCCATCACAGGAGTCTCATATCGCCTGCACAACGTCTGTATACCCAACGGCCAGAAAGCTTTCATCTCCTGGTTTGTCTGGCTCATCACTTTCGCCGGGTTGTCTGCGATAATTTTGGTGGGGACGATTATCTATTGTTTGTGGAAGTTCGCTATCAGCGCTCTAGCTGGGGGTAGTGGGCATGCGAGCGGCAGGAGCACGGACACCGCGGATTCGCAATTGGTGAATGAGACGCCTAAGGCTAGTAGGGCGAGGAAGAGGAAGGCGAGGAGGAGGCAGAGGAGGGTAGAGTGGGGGAGGATTCAGAGGGTGCTGTATCTGCAGTGGCGCACGATCTTGCTCGCTTTTATTGTGGTGAACGAGACGATCTTCTTTGGGCTGGTGTTTGTGCAGCAGACTGGAGCGGTGGAGGCGGCGACTCATGGGATTAATCCTGGGGATCTGGCGTGGGGAGAATGCCTCATCGAGACACGCGGCGACAAGCACAAGTGCTTGAACCTCTCCACCGGCTTGGGTCTGAGCGAGCCGAGAGTCCTCGCCACCTTGATATTGGCAGCTGTAAGTTCCATCATCCCATTCCCAATCGAGGATCTTCACTGACGTCTATCCAGCTCCTCGGCCCAGTAATTTTCCTCCTAATGATCCGTTGGTCCATGTTCCAAGGCTGGTACGAACTCCTGCGCAACCCACGCGAATTCCTACACCTCTTCCGCAAGCGTCGCATGAGTGTCGGGAGTCAGGATTTCATCATGGACCATGGCAGCCCCAAGCACGTCTCGCTCGGAAAGCCGCTTGGCTCTGACACTCCTCCTGTTGAGCCGCAGAGTCCGAACACGGCGACGAGGGATGCATTGGGGCTGGATGCGCGGGTTGCTGGGGACCATCATGAGAAGCTTCATCATGGAGGGAGTGGAAGTGATGAGGATGATGATCTGAGTGTGGTTGAGATGGACGATGAGGAGAAGCAGAGCATTAAGGTTAGGGAGGAAGATGAGAAGCTTGTTTGATATGTCTCGTTCTGCTTGCCATCTTGTAGTAAGGAAGTCTGCACGCCGCTTAGGGCTTCATTAATACCTTTTCTTTGCATACCAATGCTGCGCCCAGCCCATGTTCACATTACTTCCAGCTTGATATCAAGGACGTAAACAAGCTCAACGCAGATTTATGGAGCAGCGTCGCTCCTGGCCTCATGTCGACAGCGGCAGTATCGGTACCACGTACTTGTCGGTTAGAGTGAGTAACTAGCTCGGAGTGTGGCACGGATACCTGAGTTCCGGACAGCCACCCATCAATGACCAACGTCGTCTCTCTTCCTCTTCCTCGTTCCCTGACTACATGCCTCGCCTTCCCCGTGATGGTGGAACTTGCAGATTTTGGGCACCATCTGGTCAACATAGTGCTGATGTACCTCGTTACGTTGAGTGAATGCACGAAGGAGATCGAACTGGAAGTCAGAGTGGAGATCCTGAGTAATCCACTCGCTGATGCCGTTTGTGACGTAGATGTTGACCATCAATCGGCGAGCTGGCGAGTCGCTGAGTGTACCTTCGTAGATACGATTGATGGCGGATGACATTGGGTAGTAGTAGAACTCAGTGTCATCTCCTTCGTCAGTTCGCACCTTTGCGACTATCGCGTCGATCACGGCGTCCTGGAAAGGCTTGTCCTGGACACGCTCGCCGAAGCAGTACATGTCTGCGAGGTAGTTGAACTCTTGCATGGCCAGCACACCTCGGTTCGGCGTCTGGTGTTCGTCTTGTGTCTCCGCTGCAGCTCCTACCGGCATCGTGAGGTCGTATAATTCCGAGTCGAGGTTGTCAAGGAGGGATTGGAGATCGCCGACCTGAGACTCATTGGCGTCGTACAAGTCCGGAGGAACTATGTTGTCGAGAAGTTTCTCGAACTCGTCAGACTTCCCGCTCATGTCTTTGTCTCCGGTATCGACGCCGGCCTCTTCACCTGCATCTTCGCCGTCCTCAGTTTCATCCTCAGCATCGGTCGAAGTGTACCCTTCCGAAGCGATTTTGTCGGTACACAAGAAGTGCAGATAGCTGTGGACGACTTGCGGGTCTGTATCCTCGATAGTGATCTCCTTGTCCTGGCCCTCCTTCCATTTCTTGTCTAGTGCGACCTTGAAGTACTTGGATGACTTCACGAGGAGGTCAGGGTCAACGTAAAACTCTCGCTTCTCGCTGCCGGCGATGAGCTTGACCGTCTCGTTGGTGAACCTATGCGATTGTCAGTCCCGTTCGTTTGCCTTGGGAGTGGCAATGTCCGAATACCTCAAGAGTGCGTTGTGCGAGGTTCGTGGGTCTCGAGCCATGTTGTCGGTGCAGTGGTGTGGTGGTTGTGTTTGTAAGCGAAAGCGAGAAGGGTGCGCGGACGGCTTTATATACAGATATGCCAGTCCCTACAGGTCACATGAATGCAGCCTAAATTGGGTTCCGAGTGAAGAGAATGTAAGCTCACTTGCAAACGGAAGTGAAGTGCAGGTGATACATTGCGGACTCGGCGCTGCAGGTTCATTAGCTTCATATGGTGGTGTATGGAAATATAGTTGGCTCCTTCATCGCCGCCTGCATTGGCGACTCCACCCGTTTCTGGCGCCAGTGATCCGCTACCAGCTTCGCGATGTTCTTGCCCATCAGCGCGCTTGTCTCCATGGTGCTAATAAAGCCTTCTATGCCGCTCGTGTACCACATGCCGTCATCCAACTGTATATCCTCAAAGGTGGTTCTTGGTATCTCGTAGGGATAGCTGTTCCAAACCTTGCGGTAGCTCCAAGATATATCTTTATCGTTGATCTCGGGCTCGCTTTCGCCATAAGACTGCTCGATGCCGAGCAAATGCGTTAGGAAGGTTGTGTTGAGCGGCGCAGGCGAGAAGATCTTGTAAAGATACTCTCGTGCCCCTGTCTCAGGATTGCTGACCGGAGCAAGCAGGGAGATGCTGAAGAAGCCTGCATTGCCGACTCCCGCTGCGCCTTCTTGCGGCTGCTCGTTTGGTGAAAGGGTCGTTAAGATTACCTTGGGTGCCGCCTCACCTGCAGACATGCCGAAGAAAGTCGGAGAGAGTAGGTGAGGTGATGTGAAAAGCGTAACATGCAATTCGACGTATGCGATCTTGTCCGGAACACGCTTCAAGCTTGTAGCCACGTTGATCTCGGCGTACTGATACGGAGCTGCAAGGATGACCGCGTCAAAGTGCTGTGCTCGAAGGTCCAGGATGTCGGGACTAGCAGTAGGACGATGGCTTACAAGATACTGGCCCCCTTGACGTCTCTTTAAAGCGGCGACGCTCGTCCCGAGCATGACTGTAGCATTCGAGGCAGCTACCATGTGTTCGAAGATCTGCCAATTACCGCCCTCCACGCTCATTGCGCCGTCTGTCGCCATACAGACCATAGACAGCAGGCCGTTGATGTACTTCAGATTCTGCGCATAGTTCACCCTTGTGCTCGCTTGCACGACGTCGTGCGGGAAAGCTCCTGTGATGCTGTTGTCGCTCAGATACTGCTCGCCTGTGGAACCAATTGCATCTAGAAGACCAACCTTCTCCACCACCTGCGTGAGTGATGCAAATGGGAACTGTGGCTCTTCATACATCTTCAGAAACTTGCCCACTGTCGCCTTCATCAGGTTCATCGTGCGGACTGGAGCGAGGCCATATCGCCACAAGAACTTGGCTGTGTCCCACCAAGTCAAATCATCACCAGTCTGTGTGACCACGAAGCCCGCGCCATCCCAGACGCCGAGCGCTGCTCCGGGAATGGCGTCGGTGCCAGCGATCATGCCAGCCGTGGAGAGGTTGAAGTCGTCCACTGCATTAGACAAGATCTGGTTGACCTTTACGAAGATACTGGCTCCAAGCTCGACTGGGTAGGCGGAATGGTTGTACGCATCGACGGTGGTTGAGCGTCCTCCAATGTAATCGTTCCGCTCGAACATGGTAATGTTGACTGGGAAGCCTGAAGAGGCCGCAAATTGGGCCAGGTGGTAGGCAGATGACGCGCCGGCGGCTCCAGCTCCTACTGAGTTTAGCGAAGTTCTATAACGCGCATACTCGCAAAGACGGACCGATGACAGCTACGTTCACAGGAGCGATTGTCTCCTCCTCGCCATCCGAGAGGACGATCTGCTCCTGGGCTTGTGCTGTTGCCCAGCTGGCCGCAGCAGCGAGACCGGTGATGAGTCTCATAGCTCCCAGTAACCAGTTCGATTGACGGTGGAGGCTTGCGATTGTACTTCACATACTTGCTATTGTTCACGAGAGTGAGGCTCAAGTTGGCGAGGGATCCAAGCGCGATTGCTGAGCCTTAGTCAGCAGCGGCAGTTCTTCGGCTAGTGGACGATACACTAGCATCTCCCCCTTCCGTGTCAACTTCCTCTACCATTTACATCAACGCTCAAGATGTTGCAAGGCGGGAGGTCGCGTCTTGCCAGCACATATTCCTCCACGGGCGAATGATAGTGACGCTACCGCAGACACAGGATCTCATGCGACAAGAATAACAGTGAGTTCACTAGAGCCTTACGCGATAGACGCAAATGGACTGCTCTTTGCGGGAGCAGGTTTCTACTGTCTTCTGGACATGGGGCGATGCCGTAGCATTTGGACCTTGAAAAATCCGGGGAGGTCACCCAGCCTTGATTGTACCCAGTCCCACGGTTCAGGACTGCTTCCGTTTGAGAACCTCATCGACGTCTCTCGTCCTTTCCAGAGACATCCCGTATATGACGGAGGGTGATATTCCGTTCTGTAGACTCCACGGTTCATTCTTTTTCTTCCAGAAAGCTCACGGCGAAGGTTCAGCAAGACAAGACGATACAGACTTCACCAACAGGTTTCACCAGCGGATCTCACCAGCGGATCTCACCATCAAAGCTCACCACCAGGACGCACCGTACATTTGACAAGGAAAGGACGGCAAGTTCCCTTATCAACAGGCCGGAGGGAATTCACAATGCCAAGCAACTGCAACCCTCTGGAGGAAAGGCCGCATATACACACAATAGCGTTTCGTGGGATCGGCTGCTCATGCATGTGGTGTCGTCTCAAACCGAAGGCTCGCTATAGGCGCAGATGGGCTTTTGGCAGTCCAGTGTTTGGGTTGTGGGACAGAGGTGTGATGTCCAAACTGCGTAAACAGTACAACGACGACTATGACGCATACTTGAAGGACTACACAGCAAACCCTCAAAGAGAAAAACACTGGGAGCGTCTCCAGGCTAAGCGAATGGCCATCAACAAGCGCTTTCCTGGAGCGAACATGTCCAAGGAAGAGATGCTAGCTTTACACGACATTACTTTTGACCAACTTGCCGCAATTCATGCTCGGCGAGGAGGGAGCAGGGATAACCGAGAAAGCGACTATCTCCATCCTAACAAGCTGCCTAAAGTGTTCGGTGGGCAACCTGATATCACTTACATCGCACTTAACTTCGAGGGCGCAATACCCCTTGACACAATTAAGAAAAGGTACGTGAAGCATTTCTCTCTCACGGACACGATAAGAGTTTAGTGTCACTCTGGAGCAACCTCAAGACATTTGCTGCAGGAACTGGTTGCGGGATCTGTCCAGCGGAATGTCAGACTCTCCTAGTTACGCAGCTTCCCATCCGCTTATGGAAGGCTGCCTCGATCCACTATCATGACCTGCCCGCTTGAGATATTGGTTAATCAACATCTGCTGACTTTGATTTTGCAGGTCGCCTCCGGTACAGATGGGGTTCGTCTCACTCCACGGTAAAGATATCTGCACCGAAGGTACCGGGGCAGAACTCGAAACCAATATGTACTGTACCGAAGCGTACAAAGAGGCGCCGCACGCTGACAAGCACCTGCTCTCCGGGACCTTCCATCAGATTGATCCCAGCGAGGTAGTGGCGACGATAATACACCACCTCAAGCCTCGACACGCTGTGACCGGCGAGGTCCGCAACATTGTTCTGATCGGGCACGGCGTACACACAGAGATCACATGGATGAGGCGTATGGGTATCGACGTATCCACCATGCCGCACATACTAGCCACCATCGATGTCACCCGCCTGGCCAGGACAATGATAGGTAGTGTCATCACCCATGGGTCGACAGGCTTTGCTCTCAGAGAGCTGCTGCATATTCTGAACATACCTTCGACATCTCCTACTCAACAGCATCAGAATGTATACCACAACGCTGCAAATGAGGCGTACTTACTCATGAAAACGACGTTGGCGCTGGCGGTCTTGCACTTCAGAAGTCTTGGAGAAGACGAGGATGACTTGCTGGCAAGAAGAATGCGAGAGATTGCGTTTGCATCGCTGCCGGCTCGTTCGAGAAGCGCTAAGGATGCCCTCCGACTGCCAGAAGACGATTGGACAGATTGGGATGAAGGATTGCCCGTGCTTGCTGGCTTTCCGAATGAAGGAGGGGATGTCTGAGGCGTACTGCTGCTATGCTGGATAAGAGGCGCCCAGGTAGAAAGCACGATAGGCCTGGTGTTTCTCCTGCTACCACGGTTGGACCTCCATGTTGTTTGAGAAGCCTATGGAAGCCTATGGATGCCCCGGTTCCTTCTGAGGACATTACGGCTCTACGGAGAACGATATAACCCCGAACTCTTCGTCGCTTCGTTGTCAACAATCCTCCAACCATGTCATCAACTACTGAAGTCGCAGAAATTTCGAGCGACGCCGAACGCAGCCGCGACAGTCCTGGCAGGTACACACCCAAAATCGGTACTCCGGCATGCACTTGCATATGGTGCCTTATCAGCCCACGCAAGGCATATAAACGCCGATGGTTCCGTGGCTCTTCAGAGATTCGCTCTCGGTACGACGATGACTTTGCGGCCTACAAGAGAAATTTTGCGCCCTCAGCCGAGGAGCTGCGTGATTGGGAGAATGTCCTACAGCAGAGGAAGGCCGTCTTGAAGCAGGAGAATGCCGCAGCCCCTGCCAGATGGGAAGAAGCTCCAGGGGACGGAGGTGTAGGTAAACCTCCGATCGACCATCGTGAAAGGGCTCATCAGACTGTCAAGAGGAATCATTTCGTCGCTGCCGCGAGTCAGGCACCGAGGAAGCGACTCAAGAGTAAAGGCTCCTCCTTCATCACAGCAGAGGGAGTGGCTAGCATCTTTTCGCCAACATCGGATATGGTCATCGTAAGCATTGACTTCGAGGGACGGAGTCCGGGACGGCGGGGACGCAACTTCAAGGCCAGCAAGACTACCCCCACACAAACCGGCCTTGCATGTCTCGACCTGCGCAACTTGCGGAATGCGGAGCCGTCCGCGATCGAGACGAAAGTGTACGGTACCAGAGGCGGTAAATTTGCCCAAAGGAAGTGCAACAAGGTCCTTGGTGGGAACTACCTTCGCATCGCACCGAACTACGTCGAGGTCGCTGAGGCCATAAGGCGGGAGCTCACCCCAGTCGACCCTGCAACTGGAGCGGCGCGGCAGGTTGTGCTGCTCGGGCATGGCTTAAGCGGTGAGTTAGCTTGGATGAAACGCATGGGTGTCGACATTGAGACCATGCCGAACATCATCGCATGTGCCGACACATCTCACGTCGTCTGGAAAAGCTTGGTACCAGGTGCGGCGAATCCTCCGGGACTACATGTCGATGTCGTGTCGGTGGCAACCCGCCCGAGTTCCTGGGTTGGCCTCAAAGTTCTGTTGGAAGACCTCAGCATTTCAAATCGCTACCCAAATCAGACCTTACTGCACAACGCTGGCAATGATGCATACTTTACGATGAAGGCCTTTGTCGCATTGGCTGCTCTGTCCCTCCGCGGCAGCGACAAGGTAGATGAGGTGCTGGTCGACAAGATGATGGCGATAGCCAAAGCACCACTGCCGCCGCGGCCTGTTCACGAGTGGCCTGACCACACTCCTGGTAACAATTCCTCCTGGCTGTCGTGGGAGGATATTGATGAGAATCTGGGGGAGCTGCCAGTGTTCGCTGGCTTTCCGGGCGAAGATGATGGGTTCTAAGGTGTCTTGAGCAAAGTGGTGAGACATGGACATGGCCGAGACGGTCATGCTGCTATGCATGAAGCGAGTCCTAGCTGCCAGCGCCTCACCTTTGTCGCTGACAAGACCGCAGGTGGTACGGTGGTACAGGCCTGACGCATGATAGGAGCAAGTCGTAAAAGCTGGGATGATTGATTGTGAGCCGAGGCGCCTGCATCTGTATCGTTTGTAGCGTCGATTTATGATCGCTGGCAAGAATGGATACGGCTACCGGTGGATATGGTGCAGAATCGTGATCGTGTATGGGATAGTGCATCGGAGCCGGCGCCGAGTCCGTGTATGTCGACTTCATCTCTTTCCCACCCATCAGACTTCTATACATTGTACCATCACATCTTCAGGACCAAGCGAATTATAGCCTACCGCGGCTCCCGTTTGATCTGCGTACATCGCACTTGTATTCCAGAACCCTGAGTCGCCAATCTGAACCGCCTGGCCTCCTTCCAATGTTTCTACACATTACTACACCACCTTTTCACGACCTCATGGGCCCTTCCCCGCGAATACCGCTCAAGGTGCAAACAAGACACCCGTGTGCCCCATATTGAGCTACCCGCCGGAGTCCCACCCGCTGCCTCCATCCCTCTTCTAACATTAGCATATCGCCTCTTCTTCCAAGCCAATCGATCTTGCGCATACTGTGAGCACCTCTCAAGGTATATACATCGCGCTCATGTTTCGAGACCCTGAGCTACCCGCCAAAGTCGCCTTAGTGCCCTCCATGGTCCGCTCCACCACCATCGCTACGCCAGTGTGCGCTTCCGCTAGCCTTGCATGAGTTCCAGTGACATAGAGGCCCATCCTGTCGACGCTGCATCTGACAGGGTATGGGAGATACCACCACAGGCTGGCCATAAGCATGACCAGTGCGGTAAGGACGACCAAGTTGAAGGCCAGCTTCTCGCCGGGAGACATAACATAGAGCACCGTATTGATCTCGTATCGGTAGTAGGCCAGCTGGATTTGGTACCGCATCTCAGACAAGAGATTGTTATCCTTCGGAGAAGGACGTCGGGGTATTGAGGGAGGGTTGTACGTCGCCATGTCACGGCTACTTGAGCCGAGGGCTATCGTCGCGGTCGCTGTAGGGGTTCCAATTGGCTACTGTGGTCCTTCTTGACCTTATGAAAGCTTACCGCACGCCCGTGAGCCGCAGTCGGTATGTCAATGATTGCTGGGTACACGCTGGATTGCCGAAACGCTGTATGCTCAATGACCAGAGGAAGACGCAGAGGGACGCAGAAAGTGCCAGAGAGTAGGAAAGTCGAGAACCATTGCGGAAATATCATAGCCTACCCCAGTGGGCTCACACGAGCCTTCCTTGACATCTTTGCACCGTCAGCGGTCTTAGCAACCATAGTCTTAGCACTTTGAACAGAAAAGGCATCACCGTGTTCATTTCGGATGTCCCGGAGAGACGGTTTTGAGCTTGGCCCATGAAGCTGCGAGTTATACTTTCCGGTTTACTGTATGTTCGGACTGCACTCCGCTCCACTCGCCCTCTCCGCTGTACGATGAGCTGTCATGTTATCAGCTCAGTTTGCTTTGCCAGCATCTCAGCTGGACCTTCCTGGCGAGCAGATGCAAAGGTGTGTAGAAGAGGAGCAAAGATGGAGTGGATCCGGGAATGCTCGGCAGAAAGCCAGGGCCCCTCGGGCACCCGAGCGGAAGTGTTTGCACGTGAGTGTGTCTTCTTCCCCACACCGCGCTAGTTCTAGCGCAGCTTTACGCGATTTCTATGTTTACATGTTTATCGAGTAAACAGCGGCGACAACGACGACGAAAAGGGAGACTGAGCGACCAGAATCCCGGATATTTTCGTCGCAATGTCTGCTTCACCCGAAAGACCATCACGGCGAGCGGCTGCACGGAGAAAAGTAGTCGTGGAAGAGGATAACAGCTCGGATATCGAGAACAGCATTGCCAGCCGGAGACAAGATGAGGAGGAAGAGGAAGAGTTCACACCTGCGCCGGCGCGCAGCACTCGGTCGTCGCCAAGACGGAAGACTACAGGAGCGCCTGCGACAACGCCACGGAGACGGGCAGTTGGAAACAGACGAACGAAGACCGGCGAATCAGTGGAGCCGTCAGTAATGGAGCCTTCCCAGATATTCAGCCCGCCGGAGAGTGTCGCGGACGAGCCGCAATCGCCTACCAAGAAGTCCCCACCTAAGCGACGGAGTGTCAAGGATGCGCGAGCGGCGCGGAAGAGCAGAGCTGGACGAGTCTCGATAGCGCCGGATCCGCCTGAGCTGCAGCATTCGTTGTTGACGCCTGAGCCTTCTGCTTCACCCGAGCCGGCGTCGAGACAAGGCACGCCATTGACGGATATCACGGAAACTGCTGTTAATGATGCGACGCCTAAGCTTGCGGAGAGGAACATGACACTGCCGGAAGATTTGACAGAGGTGACGGAGGTGACTGAGAACTCGCAGACGCCTAAGGCGGAAGCCAAGATGGACGTCAAGAAGGTTGATCCGAGCATCAGCAAGTTGGAAAAGCCTATGGACATCGTGGTGAGGACGAAGGCACTCGGGATACCACAGTCGCAGGAGCCAGCCGCGCCCAAGGCGCGCATGACTATCACATACCTCGTCTTGACGAACTTCAAGTCCTACGCTGGACGGCAAGAAGTGGGACCTTTCCACGCCTCCTTCTCCTCAGTCGTTGGGCCCAACGGATCCGGCAAGAGCAACGTAATTGACTCCCTCCTCTTCGTCTTCGGTTTTCGAGCAAGCAAGATGCGACAAGGCAAGATCTCCGCGCTCATTCACAACAGCGCGCAGCACCCGGACCTTGACTACTGCGAGGTGGCAGTGCACTTCCAGGAGGTTATGGACCAGCCAAATGGCACTAGTATCGCTGTCCCGGACTCACAGCTCATCGTCTCGCGTCGCGCGTTCAAGAATAACAGCAGCAAATACTACATCGATGGTCGGACTTCCGACTTCACGACAGTCACGACGTTGCTGAAGGACCGCGGTATCGACCTCGACCATAAGCGCTTTCTCATTCTGCAGGGTGAAGTAGAGTCGATCGCTCAGATGAAGCCGAAAGCGCAGGGCGAGCACGATGATGGTTTGCTGGAGTACCTAGAAGACATCATTGGAACTTCGAAGTACAAGAAGCCGATCGACGACGCTGCTACCGAGACCGAAGCGCTGAATGAAGTCTGCCTGGAGAAGAGCAATCGCGTCCAGCACGTCGAGAAAGAGAAGAACGGGCTCGAGGACAAGAAGAACAAGGCTCTGAAGTACATCTCCGATGAGAATGAGCTCGCGCAGAAGCAGTCCTCGCTGTACCAAGTCTATGTCGCGGAGTGCGGAGACAACATTCAAGTCACCAATGAAGCCGTGGGGCAGATACAGGAACAGCTGAACGAAGAGTTGCAGCGCCATGGAGGTGGTGAAGAAGAGATCAAGCGCTTGGAGAAGCAGTACAAGGCCGGCTCGAAGGAATACGAGAAGCTTGACAAGGACACGCAAAGTATACTGAAGGAGATGGCGAAGTTGGACAAGGAGACCGTGAAGTTTGACGAGAAGCGGAAGTTCTTGGTCAACAAGCAGAAGAAGCTTGAGAAGAGTCGTGATGCCTCGAGCTTTGGCGTGAAGGAAAGCGAGACCTTGGCTACGCAGGCTGAGGAGGATGTCGCGCGCCTTGGTGCCGAGATTGAAGAGCTGGAGCAGGAGATGGCTGCCGAGGAGAAGGAGTTGACTAAGATCAGGGAGAGCTTGAAGGGCAAGACGCAGGGTTTGAGCGATGCGATTGCGGCGAAGCAGAAGCAGCTTGAGCCCTGGAATGCCAAGATCAGTGAGAAGCATTCGGCTGTTGCAGTGGCGCAGAGTGAGCTGGATATCTTGCGCGAGCGAGAAAATGCCGGTGCCACTGCGGTGGCGGAGGTGGAGGCGAAGATTGCTGGGCTGAGGGAGCAGCGTGAGACGAAGGCTGAAGAGCTCGAGAGCTGCAAGAAAGAGCGCAAGGTGGCGGAGAAGGAGATCCAGAGCGTGCAGAAGCAAGTTGACCAGCTTGCTACGCAGGAGCCGGCCATGAAGAGCAAGCTCTCCGGCGCCCGTGCTAAAGCTGATGAGGCGCGTGCGAGTCTGTCCGCG
>JAKLLW010000913.1:0-21674 GCA_022814695.1 Neocatenulostroma microsporum | reverse complement strand
TTGGCCGTCGCTCCACACGGTGGGAAGGTAGTCTTCAGCGATGGAGATGGTAACCTCAAGTGGGTGGAAAGGGACGGCTTCTCCCATGTCCGAACGTTCAACATCAACGACACCGTGCAGCCTGGCAACGACACCGCCGATGGTAGCGGATATCCAGGCGATGCTAGTGCGCACGGCATCTGGTCTTCAACAGCTTCCGAGATGCCAGGCCAAGGCGACATTGTTCAGAAGATCCTTCCAACGCACCCCGTGACCGCCTCTAGCGCATCGTCTAGCACCATCGACGGAAGAAGAGACGTCAATCAATCCAACCTGCTGCTCTGGACTGGAGACGGTCGACTTGGTGTACTTGGCTTCGGCAGTAAGAACCCATTGGGTGAGGCGCAAGGTGGCGATGGAATTGAGAGCCAAACTCTCACCACCGAAGAGCGCGCGAAAGAGGACGCCGAGAAGCAGTACGGGATGGCTATGCGGAGAGCTCTCGAGCGTAACGCGGATGAGGTTAGGTTCGTGCGTGGACTCGGGATGGGCTTCACGAGGAACTAGAGGCGGCCAACTTCTTCAACAGTACAACTCAGGCCAAACTAGACTCTAGTAGTACGATCAGTTATCACGTTTCTATGATAACTTTCCAAAAACCAATCGCTGGTGCGAAGAACAATGGAGATGAGAACAGTGAGATACACACGTGAAATTGCCCACGGCTGAACTACCTTACCTTCTGCGTGAGGTGCTGTCTACCTTCCCACACCACTCTGTAGCGCCGGTCTCCAAGTACTGCATCAAGGAGCCTTCACTAATGCTTAACACCATCCTCGGCCCAGAGCTAAAGCCTCCATCCGTCAATGTGCCCACGGCCAGCACATCACGACTGTAAGCTGTCTTTGAGCGCTCACAGCCTACGCCCTGCCATTCTCGAACGCAGTCACCTGTTCGCCCCATCCGAAGCGACAGAGTAAGGTCTTGAGGACGTTCGGAATATCGAACCGCGGTTGTCGCGTTCCGGTGCTCAACACGTACCCGCGGCTGCTGGCTCTGTGCGACAACCAATGCATATCCTCAATGCTTCCATCCCTCTCTAGTTTCAGCTTGAATGTGAACGGTCCCATTCGGAAATCCTTCATTACATCCTTTGCGATCTTTACCGTGAGTTTCGTAATTGGTTCTTGCGGGCAAGACATTGATGCCTCGAGTACAGACTGAAGACCTGTTGGGAGGCCCTCTGTTCGCTCTTCATTGTAACCGCCAATAATGTCGATCTGGAAGGTGTGCGCTCCATAAAAGCGCTCGGCGGCTTCGGCGTGAAGCAGCGCGGATTCCTTACGCACCTGGCGAGAGATCGAGGTGATTGCCGGGTCAGGCGTATGACCTTTAGTTTCATCCGAGAAGAGCTTGACGGTTTCTGGCGCATTGTCCGCAAAGGTGAAGTCGTAGATGCGGTTGCGTAGCTCTGGTGGCAGATCTAGGAACCGGAAGTGCTCTAGCATTCTGCTAGTGGTGTCCGTCGGATTGCTGCTGATGAAAATGTTGATGTTGAGATCAATGTTTGAGGGCAGGAGCAGGAGCTGCATGAAGGTGAGTGTGTGACTATAAGAAAAGCTTCTGCCAGAAGCGGAAAGTGGAGCACAGTGAATGCACATGCCACTTTCACGCCGATTCTCGTCAAGCTCTCTGATTGTGCTTCCTGTGTACATCCTGTTCAATATCACTCAATACTCTAAGAGTTCGAGTCGCCATACGTCGCTTGAGTAGAGTATGTGCACTCATGCTGCAACAGAACAGTGTCGATGCCTTGAGTGCTAAGCGTTATCAGCATTCAAGCACAAGTCACTCGCGCCAGAGTAACTAGGTCCCTCATCTGATAGCAATGGCTCTGCTTCCGCTGGCCCCGCTATCCCCATCCTGTGTCTCTTTGCCATGTCCTTCTCCTCCGACCCAAGCATGCCAAGCCACATCTCGTCAGGGTAGCTTTCTCAACAAGAGCAGAGTTTGCTGCTATATCGGTGCTGGAGAGCCCTCCAAGTCTTCCGGCGGTGCACCGGAAGTGGTGTATAGCTGCCCGTCATCGAAGTACACCCGCTTCACCTCCTCCAGAAAAGCGTTTTTTTGGCACGCCAGTGTAGTATCGGTTGATCCATGTTCCACCAAAGTACTCCGCAGTGGCTAGTAGGACGAAGCGCTCGTCAGTGAAGGCCTGAAGCTGAAATCGCAGAAGACGATAATCCGCTTGATCCGCTTCAAAGCTCGATTACGAAGCTGCAAGATTGCTGCCTTGACGTCGACACCAGGGGCATCAATCCTCTGTGGTCCAGGATGAAGGTGCCATCCCAGTACTTCTGGAATGACTCTTTGTATCTCCCTTTCGCTTCGCTGTTGAGTCGACCGCACGCCAGCAGCAAAGACTTCGACGGACCGGCAGCTGTAAGAAGCGGTGTGCCTATGCCTTCTACTTCGTCATCGGTAGTGAATACGTATGCGTAGATCCAATTACGCAGTTCCGGTGACAGTCGACTGGAGAATGTAACTCTGCTCGCTGCGGTTTCTGCTCGGGACCGACGGTGATACCACTTTGTTGGTCGACATTGGATCGCTGCTACTATCGTCAGCGCAGAGTAAGCCAGGAATCTCGCGATGCACGCTTACAGTGACGCCCCTCGGAGGCTGGTAAAATGGATAGTAACTGTGTTCGACTCTTTTCCTAGTGTTAGTTGTGTCAGAAGAAGTTGAAGCTCGACATCAAGTTCACCCAAGATGCAGGCGCGAGACTAGCAGAGGCGGAAATCGCGAAAGCGGTGCAGGTCTTGCGCATGGGCAAGAACGGATTGAAGGGCCTGACTGCATAACCGAGATTTTGTCAAGCGATGGCGAAACAAGCGGTCTCCCGAGCGTAGTATACACTCTCATTTCAACATGCATCGAACTTTCTATCTTATGGTGTTTCATCGGCAAGCTCACCAAGCAGTGTGACCTAACATAGTCAGCAAATGTTCAATAGACACTGGCTCAATTGAGTACTTACCGCCGTCGATCACTAGATTGTTGCCCGTCATGAACGAGCTCGCTTTCGAAAGCAAGAACAGACCAGCACCTTTGAACTCCTCCGGTTCCGAAATCCTTCCCATCATGTTCTCAGCCTCCCACGTCTTCCTCAAGCCTTGTACCTCTTCGAAGTTTTTCCGTACCATGGGCGTGACAATGTGTCCCGGGCTCAACGCATTAACTCTGATACCTCCAATACCGTCATCTTCGACCTTGGCCCACTCCATCGATAGCGAGCGGGCCAGTTGGATGACTGCCGCTTTGCTGGCATTGTACACTGGACTGATGAGACCCTTATTGGCTATCATTCCAGACATGGAAGCCACCAGGCAGATGGAGCCTTGGCATTTATACTTCATCATCTGTCGAGCAGCTGCAGTTGCGGTCATGAGGACTCCTGTGAAGTTGACATCCAGCATCTGCTTCGCATCCTCCACGGAGTACTGGATGGCAGGTGATATCTTCTGGACGCCGGCTGCTGCTATGACGCCGTCTAATCGCTTATGGTCGTCCGCTATCTTCGTGATAGACTGATCCAGCTCTGCGGTATGAGTAATGTCAACCTGTCGATACTCGAGCCTGCCGCCATCGTAGGGCAGTAAGCGGCCCTGTGCGACCTTGAAGTGTTCAGTGGGCTCGGCAGCCCGATCTAAGCAGTACACTCTGGCGCCAGCTTCTGCACATCCTTCCGCCATAGCAAGACCAAGGCCTTGCCCACCACCAGTGACAAGGACAACAGCACCGGACATATCGAATCGCTTAAACGTTTTGTTGACGCCGGGAGCAATGTTCTCTGGTTTCTGTTCGTGCTCGGTCAAGCCAGGATGGTCCTCGCTACCGGAATGATCAAGCTTGTTGGTCGTCTGTTGCGTACCAGAAGTAATGCCATGTTGGTTCGCCGGAGCTGATCGTTGTTCGTTTGTGGCTGTGGTGTGCAAGGTCGCCTTTTTGAGCTCGCGGGCAGTATTCTGAGTTGCAGACATAGATCCATGCTGGCTGGCATGGTGAGTGCTCAGAAACTGCTGGCCGGAGTTGGTACTCGAGAGCATCCGGATACTAGCAGGGGCTCTTGCACAGCACTGCACCAGCCTACGCCGCAGAGTTGGCTGGAAGGCCGCCATGTTGATCTTTAGATATGAGAGGCAGGTTCTCACGATAGTTCTTGTTTCTGGGTCGTAGTAGGAGGCAAATTGGGCTGGTATGCGACACAAAGAGCGAAAGACTGCTTGCACTTGACCTTATACTTCACGGTGAGCACCGTCAACCTTACATAGCGGCATGGGCGGTTGCGAGATCAGGTGCGCCTCCCCTGATGCCCCCACGGCCATTCCTCTTGCCTGTGATACCCTATCCCTTCTGATGCAAAGTGATGCAACTTGTGGACCGAGAGTAGAGAAGTGCAGCGTCTCAGGCCAAGGTTGGAGGATGCATGACCGACTGCCTGTGATGCTCAAGGCGCCGGAAGGATGCAACATTCCTTCGACAGGAAGCAGGCGGCTGGATTCCTCAGCCAGCTCCTCTCGATGAGTCTTGATGCGGTGAAAGATTACGGACTTGCTTACGAGCGTGAGCATCATGTCTTTGTCGGCGCCAAGGAGGCGGGATTTTGTATGCAGGGTCTGGACCCAGCTCCGCTGACGACTTTCGTACCCATCAACCTTCTCGACCGACCTCCTCCTGCAGCGTGGTGCTATCCTCCTTCAGATTTCGCCGTGCCCACGAGCATGTCGACCTTATGGGCTCTCAGGTGTGAAGAACTGTGACCACAGCTTGTGCACAAACATCGGACACCACCGCGCGGCTGGAAGCGAGATCTGAAACACACTGAGTTGCAGGCGAGATGAGTTCTCACAGCGAGAAATCCATCTCATCTCGACCTCATCACCAGATCGAGCCTGGCCATACCGCACTCGTCGACTTTTCGCTTTCATACGAGGCGCTTTACGAAGCTGAGATCACGAGCAATATGGAGAAACTCCGCGTGTTTTTGGTATATGAAGGCGGCGGGTAAGACTCAGATCATCCATCTATTCATGCACGCCGAGAAACTCCTGATCCGCACTCTCATCAAGTTGGTCTAGGTATGTAAGTATGATTTTGGCTTCCTCTCGTCCTACTCTCCTCATCATCAATCTTCGCAAGCAGGACCTGCATTCGTTCGCTACTGGCCCAATCAGTCGTTTCACTCTTCCAACTTCGCCACGGCTCCGTGAGCCATATACTTCACCTCGCCCACCGTACGTAAGAGACGGCATGGCATCCCTCAAGTCCCTCGCCCTGCTTGCCCTTTCTGCGGGGTTCGCAACCGTCTCCTCCGCTCAAGATGTGTCGGGCTCTGGTACCACGACTCGCTACTGGGATTGCTGCAAGGGAAGCTGCTCGTGGACTGGTAAAGCCGATGTGTCGAATCCAGTCACCACCTGCGACATCAGCGACAACCCTCTCACCGACTACAGCGCAGCATCTGGCTGTGACGGTGGCACTGCATACATGTGCTCCGACCAGTCTCCCTGGGTTGTCAACAGCACACTCGCATACGGCTTTGCTGCCGTCTCAATCCCAGGAGGAAGTGAGAGCACATGGTGCTGCTCGTGCTACGAGCTCACGTTTACCTCGACCGCTATTTCCGGCAAGAAGATGATCGTTCAGGCCACGAATACCGGTGCCGACCTCGACCAGGGCCAATTCGATCTCGCCATTCCTGGAGGAGGCGTGGGTATCTACAATGGATGTACTGACGAGTGGGGTGCGCCTTCATCTGGCTGGGGCGCACAGTACGGTGGCATCTCGTCCGACACTTGCTCCACCTTCCCGACTGCACTTCAACCTGGCTGCGAGTTCCGTTTCGGTGATTTCTTCGAAGGCGCAGACAACCCGACTGTCGACTATAAGCAAGTTACTTGCCCAAAGGCCCTCACAGACAAGACTGGATGCGTCCGCTCCGGCGAGACACCAACAGGCAGCGATGACACCACTACCAGTGCGGCAGCTGCTTCCTCGACTTCCGTGGCGGCTGCGTCTACATCCTCGACCGTCGCAACATCCTCATTCGCTGAAGTTGCCTCCAGCTCTTCTGAGGCAGCCTCAAGCTCGTCTTCCACCTCGGCCTACTCCGCGCCTTCCAGCTCAAGCTCAGAGGCCGCACCGGTCACAGAATCTACGAGCAGCACCGTCTCGTCATCGAAGTACGCCTCTAGTCCTTACTCATTCACTGCACCGTACAGCAGCGCTGCGGCACCTGTGGACACCGCTCCGGCTTCAGGCTACGCACCGGCTCCCTCGAGCTACTCACCGGGAGACGAGAGCTGTGGAGTGCAGTACGTCTATGAGTATGACTAGGGACGCTCTTGTTGGTATTGTATTTTGGACTGAACCTTCTTGTGCATAGCTTTGGGCGGTGAAATTTGATTGGACTCATGACGTTATAGCTTCTTGTACGTACATACGTGTCATGTAGTGTGTCAGCGCACTTCGACTTCTCTACCTCGCGAATTTGCTGCGTCAAAGCATCTAGCTCTGATGCTTCTTCACGTTCTCCCATAGCGCCGGGTCGCTTTCTACCCGGACCTCCTTGCTGGTGTCGAGCTCGTTGAATCTGCGAAGATCCATTGGTCGATCGAGAAGCGGTATAACGTACTTGTCGAACCTGCAGCCGACGGTCAGAAGTCATGCCAATGTGTCTTGTACATAACAGGGCTGAGGAATAAACGAACGTTTGCCAGTATGGGTTCTCAAGATGGTATCTGCACGACAACGTTAACTCAAGCTGTCATTTCACGGACACGGAGACTCCGATGTACTTCTGGCTCGACTCTGCAGCATAGCGCTCGACCTAGATGCACGTCTCTGTCAGAAGTCATTGACGTGGTCCACGTGTACGACTATTCTTACGATGGTGAAAGCGCGTGGATCGGATTCGCTCTGCATCACGAACCTACGATCGTCTCAGCTACTGTCATCTATGAATTGGACGAGTGACTAGGTACCAGCTCAGACACTCCTTGTCATTGCTGTAGACTTGGGATGCCTCTTGCAGCTTGGCGGTAAGCTTCTTGAGTGACTCGGCATCCTCTTTGGCATACAGGTGCACCACGAGAGTATATGCTGGCATTTTGACGACTCTCTCCAAGCGAAATTCGATGGGTGGATGTTGTTGAATTTGCTCACTCAAGCACTGAAGTTTTTGTGATGCAGTTGAAGCAAGACCGTAGTAGCGCCGTGCAGCAGCTGCCGAAAGTCAATTTGGCATGGTAATAAGGTAAGGCAGGCAGGTAGCTCAAATAGACGTCCTGTGGACGTAATGACACGTATTGTTGTGTTGAAAGTCTCATCACAAAGGTACATATGTGCCTAGGGTACAGGCAGCCTATACGACGACATTTGTAGGTTTATGATTCTACGGGACGAGAGTATGTTATCTAGAGACAACGATGGGCTCTTAGTACAGTAGTCAATCGAACGGAGGAGTAGCATGGAGATGCACTGCATCGCGAGAGGTGGCAACAAGTGCTTGCCATGGAGACCTGGTGCTCCAACCTGGTAAGTGTTGTTACATACATGCACCATGCCTTGGGTATACGAAGCAGTGAAGCATTTCGCCGGACGCCGTCGCTCTTGAACGAGATGTACGCAATTGCACAGCGACCTAACCGCTTCTTACAGCATACTTCGACTTCGAGCGAATCCAGGGACCTACAGCTGTTAGCCCTTGCGCAGTGCATGGAGAAAGTTTCGAGCCCACCGTATTTGTAGAAGACATATGGCACAGGCACGAGCAAGCAGCTCAGGCATGCCAGTATGGTGAGCGTATATGCTACGCCCATGTTCTCGTAGAACGGAATGCCGACGATGGTCATGCCACCAGCGGCGATGTACCGAATGAGCGTTATGGAGGCTAGCGCGCTCGCAGCGTATGTTTCGTAGCTGTCAATGATGTACCTGAGCCGATTAGCCAGAGCAACACTCTTTAAGAGAGGGGATGATTACTGGTAGCAAGTAATGAACACGCAAAGGATGCCGTAACCGAACAGGACAGATGCAGCGAGTGGTGACCAGATCGCAATGTCTGACCTCGCCGTCCATCCCATCCAGAACAGGCTGATAGGGATTGCGAACGATCCTCCTAACATACTGTACCAGAGTCTGAACTCTGGAGGCAAGCGATCGCCGCCCTCCTCTTGTATCTTCTTGGTGCCTTCCTTAGCCCACTTGTAGATCAGCGGGACAAGTGCGGACGCACCGAAGAGACCGATCACAATGCCCACGAAACAGATACCGGTCAGGCCAACTGACAAGCCGTATGTCATCTCGAAGATATAGGCATATCCGTCCAGGAAAGTGAAGAGGACGATGTAAACTACCGTAAGGTAGAGCGCCACCAGGATGATGATCGGCTCGCGCGCGGTCAGGAGGAAGGGCCGGTAAAGTGCTCGCTTGAGGCGGTGGAAGAAAGTCTGCTGTCGGATCTCAATCTCGGCCCTGTACCGCGGGTCACCTGTTAATTCCCTGAGATGCTTGGCTTTCCACTTCAGCAGGATCGGTGGGTAGGTCTCCGGTTGGAACAGGACCACAAGAGCAAGGATAAAGCCCGAGATAATGAGCGTGATCCATTCGCACCCTAAAGCATTCGATTAGCATGCCATTGACATCGAGTTGAAGAGTCAAGCAAAAGACTTGGCTTACATCTCCAATCCAAGTATTGAACGATATAGTCCGAGACGATGGGGCCAAGCAGCGGTCCAGTAAACGCCGCATTCGCGAAGATCGGAAATGCGTACACTCGCTCAAGTGGGTTCCAGAGGTCACTGATCGTCCCACCTGCACATGTCAAAGGTGTCGATCCGAAGAAACCAGCCAGAAACCTGAAAGCAAGCTGAGCACCGATGTTCGGTGCAAGTCCAGAAGCCATTACGAAGATCATGTAGATGATCAAAGTCACAATGTAAACAGGATTCCTGCCGACAGTCTCGGATATGGGTCCAGCGAACAAAGACCCGGCGCCGAAGCCTATCAAGAATAGACCCGTAGCCATGCTCTCAACCACCTCCGAGACATGAAACTCCTGTGCCGCCGGCGAGACAGCACTACTATCGACGGCGCTCGCAAAACCGACCACGCAGCCAATTCCGGCTACCAGGAACGTGCAGGCTACGCGGGTCACAAAGCCCCAGTTGTGTGGATCGTTCGTATCGTTTGGTCCCTGGTATCCGACAACAAAGACATCGCCCTCGCCGCCTTCGTGAGTCAAGCGTCGCCGGATGTTGATGCCGGTCAGTGCCTGACCGAGCGCCGTACCCATCGAACGAGCGGAGTGCTGGGTAGTTGTGCGAGACAATGTTGTCCGCTGTTGTCGAAGGTCATGATCTTCCTCATCGTCCTCCTCCAGGTCTTCTGAAGGCAACTCCTCCGCTTCTTCTCGAAGTTCACCAGGTCGCTGATTTGCTTGCATAGTACCTTCCTCCTCATGAGGCAATGGCGGCCCCAGCGCAGGATTTGCTTCGCCTGGATGGACGCCATGTGGCAGCGGCCCGCCAGCATTGCTCTCGCCCTTCTCTAAGTCTACCTTGCTATCATCGCTGGTATCCGATTCGGGCGATTGCTGTCCATGGTCCTTCTCCATACCATGTGGCCCCGTGCCATGCCTTTGCGATCTATCTCTTGCAATTTGAGCCTCCACCGATGCCCTAAACCGGCGATGCTGTAGCCAGCCTCGAAGTCCGTGATGTATGACAGTCATGGCTGTGATCAGGAAGAGGCCAAGGACAAACACTGAGATTGCAAGTGAGAAAAGGTGACCGTGTACTTAACATCTGAAGATCTTTGAGAGAAGAAATGCGCTTGTCTTTGCGTTCGATGGTAGATCGACTCCGCAATGCTACAGATCTGTAATGCACCAGTACATCCGGAGGTAATAGATACGTTAGTCACTGCTCCGAGGTTTGTTAACGCCACGATGGGGATACTGTACCTTGCTATGCCGGAGTACGAACCATGACGGCCCCCACAATTGAAGGTTTTGTAGAAACACCCGGAATCGGCGCGGATATAACGGCTCGCGTGGCCGTTGATCCTTGTCACAACTTCCTAAAGCGGATGACAGCAAAAATTCCTGGCTCAGGATTGGGTGGTTGTTTCTCGGCCTTGCGGTGTTAGCCGACCTCGCATGGTGAAGAAGACGAGGGTCCGGTCAACAATAGCGAAGAAACGAATCATGGATGATACTCATGTATGATCTATATCTGATACAGAAGCACGCCACGCATAGCCACGCCACGTAGTACGCCCAACCATCAAGCCGATGGCGCCGCTTGAGGAAACATAGCCCAATCCCAGCTCGTCGCCTGCTGGAGTAGATGCTGATCGAGCGTGTTTCGACCGCTACCAACGTACAACGCCTTCGTATACGCTACGTCGCTCCAGTACGTGAAGCTGGTACCCATAGGCACGAACGCAACGTCTCCCACCGTCAGCTGCACAGTCTGGCCTTGCATCTGAACCGTGAGCTGCCCATCAAGGACCTCAAAAGCGGTGTGTGATTCGGCGAAGGAGTAACTCGACGATTGGCTTTCAGGAAAGGGCATCGACAGGATAATGGTACCAAGAGTGGAGTTGCCGTCCGTCTGCGCCGGCGTCAACAGTGGCTCGATGATCTGGTACTGGCCAGTCGCGTTGCTGAGGTACTTCGGACCGTAATCCTGCGCAACGAAGAAAGGCGTAGCGGAGTCATCGGGCAGCGTGTCCGACGCAGTATGCCAATGCTCGCCGGCAGGCGCTGTGCCATTGACCAAGTCCCGACGAGGATCATACGCCAGCTCGCCGTATACATCGAAGGCCTCCAGCTCAGTAATGATATCTGGACTGACGCCAGGCGAAGCACCCATTGCCACTGACGGGAAAGGAGTGTCGAGGGTTGAGCTATAGTTTGACTGTGCAAGGAAGTAGAAGAGGTCTTCGAAGCCGCCAGGCTGGATGATGCCGACCAGCTCATTGAAGGGAGCCATCAGCTGGAAAGTATGGTTTGTATTGTGCGGGACCGCAGCGTAATCACCGGGTGTCAATCGTCTCGCCTGGTCGTTCGTCCAGACTTGCTGAGCACCGCGGAGGCAGAAGAAGTTCTCATAGTGTGCCTTGTGTATGTGAGGCAGCACGCCGAGCGAGTCGCTTCCAGGTCCAGCGGTGCTGATCAAAGTGAAAGCACCGCCGGACGAGTTGCCTGTCACCGGGAAGCGGTAGACTTGCGAGCCCAGTAGCAAGCCATCGAGGGCGTAGGCCCGGACGACGTATGGGCGGACGGTTTCCGGGACGGAGGTGACGACGAGATCCTGGTCTGCGCGCTTGGGCAGGGCGTTCGGCCAAGCATTGCCGTGGTTGGCGAGGAGCAGTGAGGTGAGGAGTAGGGTGAGTAGAGACGTCATTTGCGTTGGTCGAGTGTATGGATCAATTGACCGATCGACCGTCTAGCACACGCGTTGTTCTAGGTCCGTCGAGAGACACACGTAGCACAGTGGTGATGGTCGTTGGGTGTAAGGAAGCATATTGATGGTAAAGATGTACCCTTATATAGCCCCGGCAATTGTGTCTGGTCTTGACTTGGACAACACATGTGCACGTCGCTGGAGCATGAGAAAAGCGAGGCAAAAGGAAGGTGAATGCCCGCTAACGTTAACAGCCTTGATAGTGAACGGGTGCGGTGAGTGCATGCAACATGCGGCAAGCTGCAGGGTAACTGATTGCAGGCAAAACAGATACCAAACTCGGCCATTGTATCGTGTTTGTCTTGCATTGTCGGCAAATCCTGGGACGTAATGTCCAGAATCATGTTGGCAGAGGCTAGAGACACTGAAGAAGGCGAACCCGGGCTTCGTGTATGCACATCAAGCTGTCATCGGCGTACAATCGGACAATGTTGGATGAGCCGTAGCTGAGACCGGAGTATATATGGCGAAGCCCTTCGGAACCGTGGGAGCGTGCTGTCGAAGCCAAATGTGGGTATCAGGCCCAATCAAAGCCCCCTGTCGGCGCTAAAGTATTTGGGGTGATACCAACAACGCACGTGCAGATGTATTGCCATGGTTTCGCCCACAATGCTGCACCTGGCAGCGTACTCGGGTCCAACGCTGGCTGCTTCGACCAAGAAGTTTTTAAGGGTCGGTGACGATGGACGTCGCCCCAAACGTCGCTCAGAAACTGAAGCGGACAGGATCGCTTCGGATTATTGAGAGAGCAATGCGGTATCCAAATAATACTGACTCTCCCGGGAATGACTCGATGCCATCTTTCAAAGACCAAACACACTTTTCTGGACTGCAAGGCGATGCAGCAGCAGTTCGACGTGCTGACTTTTGGAGATGGCGGCAACTTTAGATATCACCAAGCCTTGCCGGTCCGGTCCCAGCAGTTGCAGAGCGGCCATGTGGTCTGATGGTATTGCTGCCTTGTTCAATCGGAACCAGAATCGGATTCGTCGGTGATTCAATCGACCAAACATGTACGCCTGGGGTCCTCGGTCTTGTGGCATACTCTGTACTGAGACTTCAGACGAAGCTGGCGGCGAGGGCGTCTGGTGCTGCAGCGATCCAACGCAGACCGCTCCGGCCTGTACTTTTCTCTGATTCCCGGCTTCATATCAACATCCTCGGCGTCGAGTGCTTCCTCAATGATGTGCTCGGCGAGCTCTGCCGGCAGGCGCTTCCCGACAAGTCGCAAGACCTTGGAGCGTACTTCGCCCCAAGCCTTCTTCTCCAGCCAGGAAAGCATCTCCAAGCTGGTTCTATGGAAACAGGGAGGGCTTTCATAGTATCTATTACAGTCCGCACCAAAAGCATACTGGCACCGATGTCTCAGATACGAAGCACGCAGTTGTCTAGCCAGACCCGCGAAGTCAGAGTATCTTAAATTCATGTCTTCAGGCCCGTCGCTCCAATTCAGCCCAGCGACCTCCACGGTACAAGTGTGGTCTGCATGGTCGCCTCGGAGTGGCTTTGCCGAACATTGGGTGTGTTCGCGTTCGAAGATCTGGCGAGGATCCACGAAAGCCCGTATAATCCTGTCGATCCGTTCATGCGCTTTGGCGTGATTATTGTATTTGAGTCTTGGGTTGTTCTCGTGGTGTGCTGACTTCAGGGCAACAAGAACCGGTACCAATCCAGCTTCGTAACCGTGATCGATCATCTCCTGCAGGATACGAAAGACCTTGTCCACAAAAGGCACACCTTCACGACCATAGCCTCGGCTGTCTTCATCGTATGGTGCCTCCATCTGTATTGCTTCTGGCAAGATTCTGAGCGTGTACTGCGTGAAAGTCTTCTCGTTCCTGATCTCTATGTTTGACAGCATGGCTTTCAGCTCTGGTAGAGGTAGAGCTGTGACGATTAGCGGCGTGAATACATTTCAATGCACCAGCACCTACAAAGCAGGTTTCCATGCTCATAGCTGTACGACCTCCATGTTGCGGCTTCGGCAAAGGAGCTGGCCTCTTCTACGATCTTCTTGGACTGAGCCTCGATCTGCCTCTGGGCCTTGGCTACGATGTCGTTGATAGCAGTGACTGCATTGGCAACCTTGACACTCTTCCGGTGTAGCTGACCATTTATCGAAGAATCTTTGGCAAACTGAGTAAAGCGATTGTACAGCCCGCAATAGAGTTTCGCGTCCTCGAGTTTTGGTTCGGTCACACTGATGAGCTGTCGCTGTATGTCCGCGAATTCAAGGTTGCGTGATCCCAGGCGTGCTGATTTCCGTCGGGCTCCACCGGGCGCTGGGCTAGCACTACGCTTCATGTTCGGATGGCGCAGTGTAAGAGCAATTTTATAAATGCTCTCATAATCCTGATGAGACTCACAATGGGGTACGATGGTCGTGATATACGAGAGGGAGCTTTGAAAGAAAGGGAGACGCGTCGCGTGCGCGTTGATTGCCTCGGCACGGAGCTATGCTTTACCTCCGAGGCCATGTCCTCCTACCATAAACGATATCTATACTGACCGTCTTCAGGATGTACAAGTTGAGCATATTGTGCAGGGAACAGTTGGGCTCACGAATACTGGTCGTCTTCGAGCATCGGGGCAGGATAAAGCCGCAAAAGGGAACGGACACTGTACCAAGGCGCAGCTCGCTGATGAGACATGAGCATTGCGTAGTCTAGGAAACCATGCTCCCCTTCACCGGGCCATTGTCGAACTCGTCATTGACCTGTGCCCAAGTCTCCTACCGTTCATTCAAAACTGCAAAAGGGATGCATGCGCGCAGCGCGGATGGCACCCCATTCTTTATGCTGACTCGTCTCATCGGAGGAGCAATACTTACCAACATGAACACTGTCGGTCGACGTGACGATGTACGTTTGTCTCGTGGACGATCAGTTGATCTCGACTATCAATTCCAAATACGATAGCAAGACGAAAAGCAAAAAGGGAAGGAACCCGACGACCCAGGTCCAGCCTGTGCATGTGCTACATTTCATGATCGTCTCCAATAGGGGTCATTCTTTTTATATGCCGTACCAAGAAATCATCAGCTACTTCCCTGAGAGTCTTGGCTTTTTGGAAGGGGATATATAGTCTGGAGTAGAGCCCGACAAGTTGAGCCGGCGGAGCCGCTGTGTAGGCAGGAGGATTGGAGGCGCACTTGCTTCGTGAGGTGGTAATTTAGGGTTGGACGGGGCAGGTGGGTAGGTACGGAAGGCTGAGGAAGGCGCAGGTGGGAAGCTAGAGCCCATCGTGGGCGATCGGAAATCTCGAAATCCTGAGCTTTCGTGAGGTAGACAGAGGCCTGTACAGGGGCTTGAACTGATACTATGTTGTTAAGAGGGCTGCTCAGTTGCTGCTCTGAAAGCTGTTCTACTTTCCTTGGCTCTGGTGTGCACCCCAGCGGCCTTTGACTCGTGGAGACGAGCAGTACACGTCTGTTCTGTGCATCCGGTTTAGATCCTCTGAGGATCTGCTGGGCTCATGTTCTTATGTCTACCCCCTAGTCCCTCCCCTCTCTCGCCTGAGGCTGCAGTCCTCACAAAGCAGCCTCAACCTCCTCCGGCACAGCAGGATCCACCACAACCGTCTCAATCAACCTCAACGTCGCTCTCAAAGGCAAGCCCACAACATTATCAAACGTCCCATCAATCTTTTCCACAAGTATGCTTCCCATCCCTTGGATCCCATACCCGCCTGCTTTGTCTGCACCTTCCCTCGTCCTTACATAAGACAGTACCAGCTCATCTGTGACATTCTGATCGAACTTCACAGCCGTCTCCTCCACGTGCGTTTCCATAGTGTAGCCCGGGTCTGCGAGCGACTCCAGCGGAGCCATGCAGACTACGGCTGTGTAGACTTTATGCCAGCCTGAGTTGGTGTCGCGCAGCATTTTCAATGTGGCGACATGCTCCCTCTCACTTCTCGGCTTCTCAAGTATCTGTCCAAAACTGGTAGCGACGACTGTATCGGCCGCTATCACCAGTGCTGGCTCGCCTTTGGGACTGTCAATTTGAGCGGTGTAGACATTCCTGCATTTCTGCTCCGCTGTCTGGAGGACGTATTCGAAGGGTGCCAGAGTCTTCTCTTTGTCTTCGGGTGCGGTGGAGGGAACGATTTCGAGGTCGTGGAGGCCGATCTATTTAGGGCAGGGGCTGGTTATTGCGTTGCTCAGCTTGCTGTTGTTGCGGGTTGGCGGGGGTGAGGGCTTACCTGTGCGAGGAGCTGTCGCCGGCGCGGAGAGGCTGAGGCGAGGATTACGCGCTTGCCTCTTATCATGTTCAAGGCGGGCAGATCGAGGGGGAGTGGTGCTCGTCGGGGAGGTGGTGCTTTGCCGCCCGTGGCGGGTTGTGGTGAGGGTGGCGCATCGGTGTAAGCTGGTGGTGCTTCTAGGGGTATCTTCTTGTCATCCATGGCTGATATGTAGGCGTGGTGTGACAGTCGTCTGTAGAGCTCAATCGTTCAATTGCCTCCTGGTGTTGGTTAATCGCATTCGTATCGCCCGAAATGGAATTGCGGCATGACGACTTCGCCCGAGTCTGTGCGTTTCACGGAGGATTTGGCGGACTTCGATCTTGCAAGGCTGAAGAACAACACCGATACTTTAGACTCGCTCAGCCTCGTTCTCGTTCTCTTCTCCACTGCCAGCAGCAGACGCGATGGAACGCTCCTACATGCCGATAATACACTGTAGGCATTGGCTCTCCTCCTACTCGGGGATGTACCTCGATTGGTATAGCTGCGAGCCCCGCCATTGCAACACCCGCGGCTTGATGACATATGCCTCGTCAAAACATCCACTCCGAATGAACGCCGGCAGGAGATGTTACGGATATTATGATGCACGTTTGGGTAAGGGTAGGGTAGGGCTGCAAAGGTGAGGTTTGGATTGCTAAGCAAGGCTGTCTCTCATATACCCGTCCAATACCAATCTCTTTCCTCCATCATACTCTCAAATCAACCCATCCTCTCTCAATCAAAACTCCTTCCAAAACTCCCACAACACACAACAACAGCAGCCAAAATGGTCCAAAACAAATCCCTAATCTACGCCGCCCACCCTTCTGGCTTCCCGGAAATTGGTGAGTACCCTTGAGTATAACCATTACTCGACCATCATAGCTTACACTCATGGGTTTTCTAGGGAAGCACCTCGTCGTCAAAACCTCCGACTTTGACACCGAACAATCCCCACCCGAGGGAGGCATCACAGCAAAAGTCCACTACGTCTCCTTCGACCCCTACCAACGCGGCCGCATGCGGGATCCCTCCATCAAGTCATACGCTCCTCCATTCGATCTCGGCAAGCCCATTACCAACTCTGCGATCGTCACGGTGCTGAAGAGCAAGAACGACAAATTCAAGGATGGACAGGTTCTGTATGCCGTGAGGACGTGGACGGAGGAGTACTCTGTGCTGGACAAGGAGATGGCGGATGCGTGTGAGGTATTGGAGAACCCGTACAAGCTTGATCCGAAGTTGTTTATTGGTGCGCTGGGGATGCCGGGTTTGACGGCGTATTCGTCTTTCTACGCTATCGGGGAGCCGAAGAAGGGGGAGACTATCTTCATCTCCGCTGCCTCGGGTGCTGTCGGCCAACTCGTCGGTCAACTAGCCAAGCATGAAGGTCTTACGGTTATCGGTTCAGTCGGAGACGACAAGAAGTTGGACTTCATTACCAAAGAGCTCGGGTTTGATGGCGGTTTCAACTACAAGAAGGAGAAACCTGATGATGCTTTGAAGAGACTCGCACCAGATGGAATTGACATCTATTACGAGAACGTCGGTGGTGAGCAATTGGAGGCGGCGCTTACGGCTATGAAGACTAAGGGGAGGGTTGTTGCTTGCGGTATGATTAGCCAGTACAACTTGCCGCCGGAGAAGCAGTATGGTGTCAAGAACCTCATGCTTGTTGTGGGGAAGAGGATTAAGATGCAGGGGTTTATCGTAAGCCATTCCTTCATCACAGCCGCGAGCGGTGCATGCCATGCAATGTTGGATGTGTATGCTAACGTGAAGTAGGTCTTCGACCCAGACATGGGACCCTTGTACGCCGAAGAGCACCAGAAGAGAGTGCAGAAATGGATTCACGACGGGACCTTCAAGGCCGAGATGAGTGTCACGCACGGGATTGACAATGCCGCTGAGGGGCTGCTAGGTCTGTTCGAGGGTAAGAACTTTGGGAAGGCTGTGTTGGAGGTTAGCAAGCTATGAGTGGCTTGCTCAAATACGACATCTGGATGATCCAAGGATCGTGACGATAGCAAAGACAGCTGTGTAAAGTACAAGCCACCAAGCCCTTCGGCCCATGGCCATGTCCGTTCCGGTATCTATCGAGGGCGGAGAGGCCAATACTACAGGTGTTACGGGACTCTCACGGCGCTCGTGAGGAGTTCGCGTAGGCTCTGCGGACAATACATGGCATATCTCACCTGAGCTGCAATGCTGCGTTTGACGTGGGGGTGACCTTGGAAGCTCCTGCGATGCAGATCGTCTACAGCTACTTCCTATCGGTACTACCAATAGTAGCGGCAGATGCAACGGTAGGTAAGAGATATCACCCTATCCTTATGCCTTCCTCAATCTCCTTTAGTTATGAAAAGAACACGATATACAGGACGCCAGCATGAATGGTGAAACACTGGTCGCCAATGGCGAAAAGGTCCCTTGCCCTCTCGGCACCAATCGCAACTGGCTGCTGACTATGTCGATAGCGTGGCCGTCCTAAGGTTGTCATTGTTGGTTGCGGTCTCGGTACGTACTCCCATCGTCTCAACGTCGAACGCAAACCCTGCTGAGAGCTATAGGCGGCCTCGCATGCGCTATATCATGTCGGCGGGAAGACCTCGATGTCATCATCGTGGAGAAAGCGGCGGAGTTGAGCGAGGTGAGATGCCTGTCACAGATGACCACCTCACAAACGCCTGACAAGGTTACAGGTTGGCGCAGGCATACAGCTACCTGTACGTCCCATCCGACGCTTTACTACGCGTTGCGACTGGTCTGACTTTCGAGCAAGCCAAATGCCAGCCGTCTCATGGCCGACTTCGGCTTGATGGACAAGCTGTACGCTGCTGGATGCTCAATCAAGGACCACAACCATATCCTTCGCTGGCAGGATGGTAAGGAGCTCGGCTGCAGGCTTGGGAGTGATTGGGCTCGAGCGAAGTTTGGACATGCTTGGCAGTAAGTAGTGTGATGCTGAATAGATCTTTGTCTGACATGAGCGATTGTTGATAAGACGCCAGCACCATGCATCGCGCCGACTATCAACGAGTACTGGCTGACGAGGCACGTCGAGTGGGAGCTGATATTAGGCTGGGGCAGGACGTCGTAGCAGTTAATTGCAACGACGGGACACCAGCTGTCCACTTCGCCGATGGTAGCACCTTGACTGCGGACGTTGTCGTGGGAGCAGACGGCCTGAGATCAGTCGTGCGGACTTCTGTACTCGGATATGTCAAGGAGCCAGAAGAGTCCGGCGATCTCGCATACCGGATAACGATACCCAAGGCAGACCTCGTGGATGACCCGGATCCATTCATTCAGGCCATTATGAAGGAAGCGAACGCCATATGGTGGGGCGAGAACATGCACGTGGTGATGTATGGAGTGAGAGGGGATAGCATCATCAATATCGTGCTTGCGTCAGTTTTTCGACTCGCTGGGAGTACCTGCCGCAGGCTGACATGGCGACAGATGCCCGGACGACCTACCGCCAGAGGTATCCAGACAGCCTGGCGAGCTTGCAGAGATGCATAAGCTTTTCGAGGGATGGGATCCGAATCTGCGGACTCTGCTTGGCAAGGTGGATAAGGCTCTCAAGTGGAAGATATGGTGCATGGAGGAGCTGGACTGTTGGACGAAGGTCACTCTCCTTCGATGTTGTAGGCCCTCATGCCGCCTGACTGACCCATCCGTAGGGCTCCGTTGCTCTACTCGGAGACGCTTGCCACCCAAGCGTCCCATACGCCGCCTCCGGAGCCGCGATGGCCGTAGAAGATGGCGCTGTGCTAGGTCGGTTGCTGGATCTTTTCTCACGAAAAAGACTTCCAAAGTCTGTTCTGCCGCGCTTGATGCGTCTGTACCAAGACATTCGTAAGGAGAGAGCGACAACTGTCGTCAAGACAGCTGATGGCAATCGCGAGCTCTTCCACATGATGGATGGCCCGAAGCAGCAGAAGCGCGACGAGTTCATGGCGCAGCATGGCTGGTGGGATGAGTCCAGGTCGTCTCCGTGGGTATTCATGGATATTGCTTATATGCACGAGCTGTATGGCTTTGATGCGTTGCAGAGTGCGGATAATGGATTCGCTAGAAGCAGTCTAGGTAGCGCTGGTACATAGAGTTTCCTGCGTGCTATACAAGAGTCTCAATAGCTACGCGATGTCCACAGTGCGAACTCCGAGTGCCGTAGGCGCTTTCACATGCTGTGGAAGCTTGGCTGATATAGTCGACCGTAGCACGCCTGTACCTGCCACATTGAGAGGATAAAGTGGGTCTGTCTGTTATCTCGCGTCTCATGCCACACATCACTCCAGCATCCAATGACTAACCGCTTCATCCATCTCGTAGCTGATATGTAAATGCACTCCATGCTTCCAGCTCGTAACTTTCCTCCATTCTCTTTCCTTCGAGACCGTCCATCATCATGGAGCTGAGAAGCAGACCGCTGGTCTTACTCTCTTCAACCCTCCTTCTCATTGGGCTTCTGGCCTTCCTCATCTTTCCTTTCCAGCAAGATAGTACCTCTGTAGAGTATGCTACAAGACACAAGGCGGCGTTCAAAGCGCCAAAGCAGAACGTCTGGGCGGAACTCACCGAGCTTGAGGCGACAGAGGTCAACGACTTCATCCTCGAAGAGTTCAAGCATCTCAACCTCACGAAGCACCCCAGAAGTGCTCAAGATAGCTTCGTCTTCGTGGTGGAGACTTTGAAACCGAACAAGACGGATGCAGTCTCGTACCTATACGACGATGGTCCCTCGCCACCCGAGAGATGGGCAAAGGCAGCTATCTCCCAGAACTTCGAGGATGGGCCGTATATGGTGTACTACATGATCGGACCTCTACCCATCTCCAAGGACAGCAAAGTCTTGCCGCTCGAATACGTCTTCAACAACGGCCGCAACTATGTTAGGAACCCTATTCAGGATTTCGCAGCCATCCAGGATTTTGCGCTGCGCATGGCTGAAGACGTCTCCGACATCACCGAGGAGTTGCTAGGCGCCACTGTCAATCGCGAGAATCCGGGCGATCCTCACGGCTTACTTGCCTTTCCCCGTGGCTCAAGGGTTGAGACGGGTGGCCTTACCTTGTGGATGCAATTCTATCGGCCAGGCATGAACTCCGGAGCACGCACCATCTTGCCTCAGGGCATATACGCCAAGGTCGACGCCAGAAGTCCCAATATTAGCGATTGGAGTGTGGGCGAGTTCTACTACAACGGAGTGCTGTATGCGGATGCCAAAGATTTCCGTACGGCTCTGAACTCTCCCGGCTTTGAGAGGACGCCGCCCAACCTTGACGGGTCATGGACAGACACGGAGGACTTTGGTGACTATCCAGACCGTGACTTGCCGCCTCCAGTATCTGTACAACCCTATGGCCCGCGGTACAAGCTTGACCGAAAGGAGAAGTTTGTGTCGTGGTTCGGTTTTGAGTTCTTTATCACGACAGCGCAAGCGACTGGTGTCAGTCTGTTCGATATCCGCTTCAATGGCGAGAGAGTGATGTACGAGCTTGGTCTGCAGGAGGCTATGGCGCACTACGCCGGTGACGACCCGATGCAGGGCGGTCTGGAGTTCATGGACAGTTTCTTCGGGATGGGCAAGAATGCCTTCGAGCTCGTGCCCGGATATGACTGCCCTGCGTACTCCGACTATCTCGACTCTGAATGGCATCAAGCGTATCAGATACACCATACGCCAAACAGTATCTGCGTCTTCGAGTACACTGCGGACTATTTATTGTCCAGACATACAGCGCAGTACTCCGTTACCGCATCTCGCAACACCTACCTAACAGTCCGCTCCGTCTCAACAGTCGGCAACTATGATTACACGATCGAATACATCTTCTACATGGACGGCACCCTTGAGGTCAAGGTGCGGGCTTCCGGCTTCATCTTCGGTGCCTTCTACACCGCCAACAACACCAAGAGCGAGGATGA
>JAKLLW010000912.1:0-21679 GCA_022814695.1 Neocatenulostroma microsporum | reverse complement strand
CACCAGGGCAAGCGTGTCTTCATCAAAGACATCACCTACTACCTCGTCCCTCCGGGAAAGCAAGATGCCAAAATCGCTCCCTCTCTCCACTCCGTCAAGCGCGGCGTCGGAACCGAGGAGGAGCTCAACGAGCACGGTGGGCTCGGTCTTCGCATGACGCCCACCGCCCGGGACTCCGGCGTCGACATGGACGGCCAGACCAGCCGCCCAGGTTCCCCGCCAAAGAGTCCACCCTTCCCGTACGACACGCCGAGCGAGCCTAGTAATCCGACGGTCGTGCCGCGGGAGATCCTGGAGCGCTTCCACTTTACTTTCTTGATCCGTCATCCGAAGTATGCTATTCCGAGCTATTACCGCTGCTGCATCCCGCCGCTGGTGGAGAGGACTGGCTTCAACCCTTTCTTGCCTAGTGAGGCTGGATACGAGGAGCTGGTTCGCTTGTTCAACTACTGCAAGGACACTGGTCTCGTTGGTCCGAAGATCTGCGGCCAAGGCGAAGGCGCCGTCGACAAGGCCTCTGCGAAGGGGAAAGACAGCGGGATCGAGATCTGCGTCATCGATGCCGACGACTTGCTCGACAACCCGGAAGGGATCCTGAGGAAGTACTGCGAGAGTATCGGTCTGGAGTTCCGCGAGGAGATGTTGAACTGGGACAACGAGGCCGACCATGAGTTCGCCAAGCAGGAGTTCGAGAAGTGGAATGGCTTCCATGACGATGCTATCCATTCGAAGGATCTGAAGCCCAGGGCGCAGGTAAGTCAGCCATTCAAGACCACTGTATCATCAGTAGTCGACCCAATGTCAACACTTGCTAATGCACTGCTTGCAGAAGAAGCAGGTCAAGTCGGATGAGGAGATGCATAAGGAGTGGGAGGACAAGTATGGCAAAGAGGCCGCGGACATGATGCAGAAGTGCGTTGCAGACAATGTCTCGATCTATGAGTACTTGAAGCAGTATGCTATCAAGGCTTGAGTATGTTCAACATGCCAAGAGGTACTCAGGTAGCAGCGAGAAAGGTGGAAAAAGCAACAGATGTCTTTCTTAAGTAGTCTTCATGGGATCAAGTAACTCATCAAGGGCAGTCTCCTCACACAGGGGGTCAGCACGTCTTCGTGATTCTTGAGCACGCAATTCCCTCAAAGTCGCACGGCCTTGATCTGACCGCTCCTGGTGAGGCGAGCAATTATGTGGAAGCTTTTGCCGAATGCAAGGGACCTGGCGACGGCCGTTTGTGGAGGTGGATCTGAGAAGATCTGGGGGATCTGTCCAAAAGGAGATGCTCTGCCGGTGCCTGACCATCGATGATGGGTAACAATGTTCAATGTTACCAAGCCTCGGTGCAACGCGGGCACGCTTCACTCTTCACTACTCCCTACTCAACATCACTGCATAGTGTGCTTCAAGACTCTTCAGGTGTTCTGCTGCTTCTATCATAGCGATGTTCGCACGACCCTTTCACAGGTCCTCATCGTCGTCCTCACCCTCGTCGTCCTCACCCTTGTCGACGTCCATCCACATTGCCGGGTCGGGCTGGGAATCCTGCTGCTGTGAGGCTTCTGGTGTCATCAAGTCGTGCGTGGCTCTGTCCTCCAGACTCGATATCCTCTCCAGATCAGCCAGCTCCTCAGCGTCATCCTCGCCGTAGGGTGGAACGGATGGCGCGTTGAGCCCCATGTGGTCCAACGCCTCCTCGAGCCGTCCATCCATGACCGCTGCTCCTGCCTTATGCTCCACTTGGCCCGACTCGTCCGCTTCTGGTTCTTCCGTCGGCGCCGCGACACCGCGCTTCGTCCATTTCGCCTGCCACGCCTTCTCGAGCTCGTCGAGCATGAATTGCTGCCGCGTAAGATTAGCACAAGGATAGGAGATGGAGGAAATGTCAGGACGATGCGCACCGTATGCTCATTGGCTTCGATCATCGGCTTATCGGTCGGCTCAACATCTTCGTATAGCGTCGGCATCTCGGCCAGAATGCCAAAGCATCGCGTCAGGTATGAGCGCGCGTCCCAGTAATCGCGGGTGCAGAGCGACTGCATTTGCAAAGCTTGGACGTGGAGGAGACGAGGACATGCAAAGTCGGCGGTGAGTTCGCGGCAGATGTCGGTGGCACACGCCGTGTCTCCATCTTGCCAGACGCGATATGCCCGCTCGTACTTTTTGTGGAAGTATGCCGTATGGTTGTCGGCGGAATCCATGGTGCTGATTGAAGGCAACACAGTCTGTGGCTATTCAATGCAGTCTGCGGCTATTAGGTTCGGAGTATTGCAAGTTGCAGGATGTGGGATGCGGATGCGGGATGCGGGATGCGGGATGCGCCCAGAAACGCGGTCGAGACAAACGAGGAAGGCGCGCTGAATCAGGCGCGTCTCGGATAGCTGCAGTGAATGATGGAAGAAACAATGTCAAACCGTGAGCGTGAGTCGCTGAGGCAACCTGGTCTCCGCAATTTGCGCACTTTCATATTGCTGCACTCTCTTAATTTTCGCAATTTGCGCACTGGTCTTGCTCTCTACTAAAGCCCACACGCCACCCACCCGCCACCCACCACCCACGCATGCACGACCACCCTCCCATCACCCTACCCCACACCGCTTCTGCGAACTGACACCCACACTCCTGCAACGTCACGCATGATGGCTGACGACCAGAACGGCAGCGACGAGGAGATGCCGGACGTGACGGCGACACACGGCGGCCAGCAACCACGTGAAGATGAAGACCGTACGCTGAGGGATGGCGAGGACACCAGACGTCAGCGGCTTATGCCACCTACCGCCAAACCGCGAACGGCGTACTCTGGATTCCAATGCGTACCGTTCGTCGAAATATGGGGCAGTAGGGACGGCGAGAACTACAGAGCCTGGAAGGAAGTCAAGAGCCGGCTGGAGAGCGAAGTGTGCTTTCAACCGCCGACCTCTTCCACAGACCAATGGCCGCGCGATCTGCTTAGCTCCCTGCCGGACGAGAAGTTGCATAAGAATTACGCCAGTTATGCTGTGCCAATACGCGGTTCTACCGAGGGATCTTCAATCCAAGGCTGGTGGATCGCCGTGATGGACATCGGCGCTCTCGGGAAAATGGTGAGTGCACCGCTGTCAAGGTATGGGTAGCTGCTGACATCGGACAGACAAAGAGACGTTTCATCAGTAAGTCCGAGATGGCGGTCGCCAAGAACAGACGACTCCCCACACCACACCACTCGTTTCGCTTCGCGGCAGATCTTGAACCCGAGGGCATTGATCGAGTGCGACAAGCTGTGCAAGACATTGCCGAGCGTCGTAAGTTTATAGATCCGATATGCTGAAGTCCATGCATCTGACCACTATGTGAACAGACCAGGCGGAGCTCGGAGAGTGGTCAAAAGCTATGACGTATCGCATACAGGAGACTGCGCTGGAACTTGCGTGCCCCAAGCAAGGTGTGCTTCTTCTACCGGGCATTGCCCGGGTTGATAATAACCAGAAGAATGATCTTCGCATCAGGTTGAGGTGCTTTGATCCCTCAAAGCTGGCTCAGACGAATCTCGGGACCTATGAGACCGACATCTACGTCAACACCGAACAGCTGCTTGGCTGTAAGCAAATGCCAACGATGCTGCCCTCCTATGCTCCTCCAACCGCTGGGTCTGACTTTCTCAAATGGGACAAGTACAGCAAGGAGGAGAAGCAACGCATGGTCCTGATAATGGGTGCCCTGACATCTCGACTGCACGGCAAAGTCATAGCAAAGTCTGCTCTGAAAGCCTTCATCAGTGACTTCTTTCATGTCTTCGGCTCTACCGAAAAAGCTGGAAAAATTAGAAAAGCAGCATTGGCGGAAGACGCATTGTGTGTGATACAGGAGCACGCTTCCGGAAAGTTCAATCTCGCACCTTCGGCCGCGGTCGCAAAAGCCTTCGGACCAGTGGCACCCAACACCATCAGCGGCATCCCATCTCGAAATGCTATGCATCGTGTGCTTGAGACTTTCCGCGCTACATTACATCGGACCCAGTCTCTTGACGACGCTTGGGAAGATGCAAGCGTCCGGGCTGACTACGAGATCCATCTGGAGGCCGAAGGTACACCGGAGGACGAGCACGATCATTGCTTGCCAAACGAGCGTCACTTGCGAACACATCTCTGCCAATGCGGCAGGCTTACGCTGTGTATGCTGTTAAAGGACACAGCCGAAGGGCGCCGATGTCCTAGTTGTATAGATGTGATGAGTATCACTTTCACACGGGGGCATGGCTCTGACAGGAGTGGCTGTAAGGAATGTATCGAGAATGGTCAGAAATGCCCGATGCTTGACCTCGAGGACAAATGTAGTCTTTGTGAGAAGGCTGGCCGTGACTGCAGCCTCCTCAAGTATCGTTGCGAAAGGTGCCGCTACGATAACAGGGCACACTGCGATTACAAGAAGCCGACTTGCGGTACATGCAAAAAGGCCGGCAAAGACTGCGTCTATCCCAGGTGTCAGCCTTGCAAAGAGGCAGGGGTCGAGTGCGATGGAAAGAAGCCGCCTTGTGGTACTTGCAAGAAGCACAAGAGGCAGTGCGTCTACGAGTTTCCAGTTCGTAAGTGCAACTCATGTAAAGGTGTGGATGCCGAGTGCGATGGCAAGAGACTTTGCGGTACCTGCAAAGAACACGGTAGAGACTGCAACTATACCAATATCAGGTGCAAGCCTTGCGAGAAGGCCGGAGATGATTGCGATGGGAAGCAGCCAACTTGTGGTACTTGCGAAAAGGATGGGCGTGAGTGCCGGTATGGCAAGGTGAAGATGACCGATGGCAAGGTGAAGATGACCGATGGCGAGATGAAGTTGACCGATGCGGCGAAACAGCTCTGGCGTAACTTCCGACGTTCGGTCGCAAAAGAGCGTATACTCCAGCGCGATGCCTTTGGGCCGGATGTGGATCTCGGCGAGCTCGACACGTCAGCCTACAAGACAATCTTCCTCAGCAACATGAGGCTTTCGGCAGACACGACGACCGTCATGGATGCATACACACAGCGGGAGCATGAAGCTGTTGCGGGCACAAAAGCTGAAGGGTATTCGTACAAGAGGAATGCTTTCGACATTGATATCGACGCTGAGAATGGTCTCTTCGTTGCGGGATCTCCAGGTCACGAGAGGGTGTATGTGCATCATCCACGTAATCTCCGGACAGCCACAGGTAAGCATCGTACGCCTTTCTCGATCAAAGTTCTATTCTGACATACTCGGACAGCTTCCTCCAATGCAATGAAATGGAAGTACAACGCAGTGATCATTCGGATCTTCGCGGAGCTTTTCAGGGGTCCAACTGGCTCGAAGCTGGACGCCTTGATGAACGAGCTGAGCCACCAATACCTTTTGATCCTTCAGTATCCCGAGTCGAAGGAAGACCGTGTGAAGCTGGTATCTGTCGATCAAGCACGCACCATCCTTGATCAGTGGGCTCGGGGGCAGGCGTTAGACCCACTGCCGAAGCTGTTTTATCGTCCTTGGACCGTCAGCCGGCGTGACGCGCGTGTTGCGTTCAGTGGGAAGGAGAATTTGATGAAATTGGAGAGGATTGACCAAGTCCGTACTGTCTTGCAGCAGCTCCACGACCGCCATGGAGTCGACTTTGAGGACCCACCATACCCATTCGACACAAATACGAAACCCGTGACCTGGGAATGGAACGACGTTCGAGTATATTATGCAGTGCGCTTGCGCATGATGATGAACGACTGCAACAAGCACTACGAGACGAGTTGTTCGGTACGTTGTAGTTCCCTCGTATCCACGCTGCTGCTAACATCAACGCAGGTCGAGACATTGTTTTTACTACACTGCATCCAGTATGCCAACCCTGCCGACTTTGCACCAACCCCTACGTTCGTCGGTGATTGGCTACGCCGCAAGATGGTGCCATACCCACACCACGCAATGCGTGCCGCTGCTGCGCATTCCGACCATGGTCTACCGATGACGAGTGGTCTGCCTAACGACTTCACGTCTCTTGAGGACTTCGATATCGACGAATGCAACATCTCCTGGGAGCCGCAAGTATGGAACTATGCCCGTGGGCGGTGGGATGCAGATGTGGGCGCCATCATTGATGTCCTCACCTCCATGCCCCTGATCAACGACGAGTTCTGGCCGGCCGAGTTGCCCAATCTCCCTCCCGCGTTTCAGGTGACCGAGGGGACAGCGACAGTCGACTATACCAATAGCAGAAAGGATCGGATAAGGAGGCAATACTTGCGAGATCTCCCAGCTCCATCTGGCTCGCCATTGCGAGCTAACTTGACGAACTCCAGGAACATGTGCTATGCTTCTACTGCCCTTCAGATCCTCGTCAATGTGCAACCGCTACGCAGGCTCGTTATTGAGTCCGTCCAGGCGCCATACAATCAAGCCACGGGAAGAAATCCGAAGTACCTCCCTGACACTCGGCACGATCCGGATATGTCAGTCCACAGGCAAACGGTCGAAGCCTTGGTCTCCGCTATGACGGCGCTTGACAAGGCTGGATCGCGGAATGTTTTGGGACAGTCCAATCTGGGACCGGGCAGGGTTGACTCGTCGTACGTCCTCAAGGTTCTCGACTGTGTGAGAAAGATGCATTACAACTTTCCCTTGAATCGGGAAGACGACCCAACAGCCTTCCTGGACAGTATGCTCGAGATCATCAACACAGCGGGCGATACTTGTGCCTCTCGTGATGGCACCGGGACGATGCTTGAAGTCATAGAAGAAGAACACGCTACGGCAATGTCAGCATGGAATGCCGATGGAACGAGAAAAGACCCGGCGCCGATCGGTCCTCTGGCAGACGACTATCTACGCCATTGGAGCGGGCATTTGGCTTCCGGCTTTCAGTCTCCGGTGACTGAGCTTTGCGGCATACAGGTAGTGAGCGAGTCTTACTGCATCTTGCCTCGCTGCCCATCACCATACACTAGGTCAATGGCAGTCTACAACTACATTACTGTGCGCGTGCAGCAAGAAGCGCAGGACTATACCGAAGACAAAGTGTACACTGTCCCGGAATTGCTTGCCGCCAGCGAGATTGGGCACGAACTGGATCATGCGGAGATGAGGTGTGCTGTCGACCAGGGGCATCCACCGAAGACTGCCAAGTACCGCAGGATCACTCGTTTGCCGGAGGTGTTCATCGTTCGAGTGGAACGAATGGGCCTTGCAGGCCTGAGATTCGGTAGCGAGCGTGCTATGGAAGCCGCGTCCGTCTATGCCAATAACCCCCTTGTCCTAGAGGATACCCTCGACCTTGCTCCATACAGCAACAGCCGGGAGCTGCCGTCAGAGAAGGGCATCAAGAGGAAGCTGCGAGACCCTTGCGGTCCAGAAACGCGCTACCGGCTTCAAGCAGTTGGTCAACGCCGACCGAACCATCACGTCGCATACGTCAAGACAATTGATAGCGAGGGGTATCGGCGATGGACAGTGTTCAACGATCAGGAAGCAAGGGCAAGGTTTGAAGAGCCTACTCATACAATGGTAAGTCATACATCGACACTTGTCGTACTATGGCATGCTAACGACTGATAGGGAGAAAATGGCCACGGCGAGGCCACTCTGGTGTATGTGAGGATGACGCCGAAGGAGAAGCGTGTGCTGGCTCAAGAGGAGCGAGCTAAGGCAAAGTCCTCGCCCTTGGGTCCAGGGGAAGAAGACGAGGAGATGGTAGAGGACGAAGATGAGGACGGGGACCGTGAGCTAGATGAAGAGGAAGATGACATTGTCAATCCGAATGTGGAAGACTTCTTCGCTCAGAATGAGGAGGAGGAAGAATCTGACGACGAATCTGACGACCAATCTGACGACGAATCTGTCAAAGACGATGCTTCGCCGAAGACCTCGGAATCTTCAGAGACGTCGGAGAGTGACTCAAGCGGTTCGAGTGATAGCGGAAAGGAGTGGGAGGAGTTGTCAATGGACGACAAGCGGAAGTGGGTCTCCGACTGGCTGGGTGCAGTATCCAAGAGGTCCGGCCTCGACGATGACGTCTCCATTGGGCTTCGACTAACGATCGACTATCTTCGCAAGCTCGCAAAGGCCCACGATGAGATATCAGCGCGCGTCGTCGAGGCGGACAAGAGTACCGAGCAGAAGGCTGAGCTCGAGAAGCAGATCACGGAGGCTACTGCTCTGGTCGAGCAGCTGAAGCAGAGTGATAGTGCCGCCGTCATTGATCCTGAAGCTCGCGGCGCTCTTCAAGCCGCTGTCAGTGTCTTGGAAAAGCAGAGGACGAGGCTGCAGCCGCAAGTCGACGAGCTGCAGGCTACTCGCAACCGGCTTAGGGTGCAGGTAGACGCTTTGCGCCTACAACAGGAGATCTCTGGCACTGGTGAGACTCCTAGCTTCGATGCGATTCGGCAAGCGCTGGGTGCTCTATCTTGGCAGCAGCTCAGCCAACTGAACCAAGACATCAGTGTAGCCCTTCCCGCTGCTATCGAGCGGCACATTGGAAGCGTTACTGGAAGCGGGCAAGGTGAAGCTCACGTGACGCAGGAACACGAGAATGAAGCTGTTAAGGGATCTGAGAAGGCGAGCGACGAGGACGAAGATGCTAAGGGATCCGAGAAGGCAAGCGACGAGGATGAAGCTGCTAAGGGATCTGAAAAGCCAAGCGACGAGGAGATGCTGGATGCGGAGGAGGAAGTGAACACGACATCTCCTCCTTCCCGTCCAAACGTGCCCAGCTACCAGAGGCAGACAGCGAGCAGCTCGGGAAGGAGAGCTCGACGCTGGAACCCACTGGACGCTACGGGAAGGAGTGCGAGGCGGAATCCATAAAGGCGTGATGGCAGCGACCCACTTGCATAATTGACTTGGTGCAACGTTGTGAGTAGGAGTTATAACTCACAATAGTACGTGGCATTAGATACTTTCTGACGTCATGTCAAATCACTATACCTCCTCCGCTGTTCCGCTTAAACTCGATAGCTTGGCACCGAAGTTTAGCCGGCTACTCGCACTGTTCGGTCTCTTCTTCTACCTACGCAAGCAGTTATAGAAGCCTTAATATATACGGTCTTAATTGCGAGACTACTACGAGTCTAACGATACTAATTTCGACCTATAAAGATACCTATAAGGAGGGATCGGGTTATAAGTCTTAGAAGGGCTCGAAGGCGATAAAAATAGTTAGCCTTAGTACGTATAGTTAAAATTACTATTAAGAGACTATAACTTTATAAGTTTATAATATAACTATTTAACCTCTACTATATATAATATTATATAGGCGTCTTAGTATATTATTAATAAGTCTATTAATCTAATCTTAGCTTATACTATCCTATCGTTCCTTTACTAACTCCTATATAGTTTTATTATTCTAATAAGGCTATTATAGTATAAATTACTTTAGATTAGACTATATATCCTCGATTATTATAAGCTTAGGACTCTAAGAGCAATTAAAGTAGTATCTATAAGGTCTAGTATACTTTAATATACTATTAGCGTACTTCTACTACCCTATAAGGTTATTCTTATTAGTATTACCGTAGCTAGAGTAATTATCTTCTTTAAGAGTCTATTTAGACAACTCTACGTACTACCGCTTTATCTTAGGCTCTAGGATCTAGTTACGGTAGATTATCTAACTTATCTTACTATTAGAGTTACTTAGTACGTCGTATCTTATAAGTAGTAAACGGAAGTTATAGCTAATAGCTTTCTAAACGTAAACTCGCTTTATAACGCTCTCCTTCTTTAGATCCTTACGCTTCTCCTACTACTATACGTAGTCTAGATAAGAGTAGTATCTAAGCTTATAAATAATATAAGTTTTACCTTTAGAACTCTAGCTAAAATAGTACTTATCTAAGAAACGTACGTACCGCTAGTTCTTAGGCCGTAGATACTAGATAAGTATTCGTAACGTAAAGCGTATACGAACCTTCGTAAGATTGTCGTCGATATACGGTTTACTATAGGTTATATAATCGAAGAAGCTACGCTTATAAAGATAACGCTTTACTATACGATAATAGACCTCTATCTTAGTCTTATATATAACGTTGTTTTAACTAAGGTTATAGCTATTAAAGCTATTGTCTTATACGACGTATTTAGCTTAATCTAGCTAGTCCTTAGTAACTTTAAATAGCCGGCTATAGTTATCTAAAGCGTCTAGATTGTTAGTTACTCTCCTATCGCTAGTACGAAGCGTATATTGCCCTTAGTTCTTCGTAATCTTAGAATAAGTAAAAACCTCCTTCTAAGTATATAGAAGGCCCTTAGCCTCGTAAAACTTAATAGTACCCTTAATCCTATACTTCGAAGAGGTCTTAAGATAGCCTAATATTAAGTACTTCCGCTTTATAGCTATAGTAGTTATATTATTATAAAGAAAGTTAAGATAAGAGCGAAATTTATAGTAGCTTAATACTAAGGCTAACTATTTAAGGAGGGCGGGTATATCGAGTTTAAGCGGAATAGTAGAGGCTCTCTTACCTACCGATAAGTAGCTATAAATATAGCCTAGAAATAGAAACGTCTACGTTAATTCTATTACTCTTTCTTAAATTCGCGTACATATTATATCGTATTAGATGTACGCTCTAGTAATATAGAATATACTATTTCTATTTCTAGGCTTTATTTATAGCTACTTGCCGAGGTACTAACTATATTCTAGAGAGCGTAAAGGATAGGATTATAAAGTAGGATTTTAGTAATTTTACTATATAAATTCTACTTATTATATCTAACTACTATAACTACCTTTATATACGTATACTATAATAATACTACTCTAGAGTACTATAACTTAATATAAGAGTTACTTTAAGGCCCTTCTATCTAATAGTCTTCTAAGTATACCTTCTTAGGTTCTAGATACGCTATTATTATTACTATCTATATTGCTAGTACGTAAATTACTACTAACTAATAGTAGCCTTATCTTATCTTAACTACTCTTTATATAACGACTAATACCTTCTAGTTAAATTGTCTTAAGAGCTACTAATATAACTATTAGTATTTATATAACTACCTATAAGAAACTTCTCTTATAGGTTTAGTCTACTCTAGTAAAATCTCTTACTTATAGCTTTTCTTAAAGACTTCTATCTTCTCTTTCTTAACTTAGTCGTCTTATCTATACCTAGCTCTTACTAGCGTATTCTACCTATATAAGTATACTACTATCTATAACAACTTCTAATACTATCTCTACCTCTAGAAGAGCTAGTTACCTACGCGCACGCTTTACGTAATCTAATAGACTTATTCTTACTACTATATCTACTACCTTTATAAACGTAGTATATATAACTACTTTCTATATAGCTAAACTAGTAGTAGAGTAACTATCTACTATACTTAAGTAAGCTTATAATACGCTTAGATAACCTTCTATTAGATAATACTACCTTTATAGTTTATACTTATAATACTATAGTAGTATACGTTTAAGAAGGGTATTTAGAAAGAAGAGTATTATTATAGGGTAACGCTATATATATATATATAAAGGGGCTAAGCGAGTACCTTAGGTACTAACGCTAAGTAAGCTACTTCCTATTTAAGTATTACTTTCGTACGTACGTAGTTTACTCCTTCCTTCTTTAGAGTTAGTTAATAATTACGACCTTATGTTTATACGTACCCTTCTCGACTCGTATTATAACTAACTCTTACTAAAAACTAACTAGAGTACTTACGATAGTATAGTAGATTCTATCCTTAGACCTACGATACGATAGTACTTTATAGTAACGTAATACTATACCGCCTCGTAACTATTTAAAGGGTAACCTAAAGCGTATAGAAGGCTAGAGTACTAACTAGTAGATAGAGGGAGAGTTACTAATAATAACTCGCGCTATTAATTGCGTATTATTTAAAGCCGCTATAGATTATGTACCTAAAGCTACTATAGATCGCGTACTACTAGACGACGCGTTTAACGCGTTAGGCTATTGTCGCTATAGTCTATTCTTAGTTACGTTTTTGCTATTACTAAGCGTATAATACCTATATCTTCTAGTATTATTATATAGAGCGTACGCGTATCGTCTCGTCTTCCTCCTTCGTCTTATATCTAGTAATACGAACCTACGTATAACGAGATAGAGATATCGTACTGTCTTGTCCTCGTATAGTACGCTATAATAACGTCGGCTATAACGACGAGTAGTACAAACTACTCGTCGACATAATAGTAACCGTACTAGAGGGATTTTAGTAGCTTACCGTCCTTATACGGGGCTCCTTAAAGGTAGCGACGACGACAAGACGACGGTAACACGTACTTAGATACTTAAGATATATTAGTATAGATACGATACGACTCGATACGCTCGTACGTAGTACGCTCGCTATAGTACGCTCCTACTCGTAACTATAGAGTTTTTACCCCTTTCGCTCTCCGACTCGCTCGATACGACTAGCTCGTACGGTTCGTATAAGATAAGCCCCTTCCTTATTCTCGCTATACTCGTAGTACTCGTACTCGGTACCCTCTTTATATAGATCTATACGCTTCTCTTCGTTATCTACGTCGCCTTACCGTAAGCGACGTAGCTACGAATCCGTTAAGTACTCGCTTCGCTCGTACCGGTACGGTACGTAATACGCTAGCTCTAAGATACCGATACGTAATACGGCTCCTCTCGTTACTCTCGCTAAGAGCGTAGCCCTCGTCGCTACGCGTACGTACTATAAGAGTAAGAGTAGAAATACGGCGTAAACGTACGGCTCTTAACAATCGATAGTTAGCTATAGGCTTAAGTAGAGTAAGAGCGTAAAGATACGAAAGAGTAGGTAGTCCTATAGCGTACTAGGCTAGAATCTCGTATAGAAACTCGTACTTAGAAAGCTACTTAGAGGGACACTACTCGTATAGAAGAGGCTACTCGTACGGAAGCTACTCGGTTAGATACTATCCCTCGCTCGGTAACTCGTCCTATATCTACTACTCGTACGGACGATATTATCGACCGGCTTACGAAGAACGAGCTTCGCGTAGCTCTACGCTATTATATCGCCGTAGCCGTAGACTAGTAGAAGAAGGCCGAAGTATATAGTATCTCGATAAAGGACCTTCTTATAAAGAAGAACGGCTAGACAAGCGGGCTAGAACTACTATCTCCGCTAGCTTTATCTCGTTTAGTATACGTAAGCGCTACTTAGCCTACTTACCGTAGTTTCGGGGATACGTACTAACCTACTTCTACTCCTACTTCTTAGTAATAGTCGACTCGTCCTATATAGTAGTAGTCTTCTCTAAATTAGCGCTCGACTTTAGTATACGCAACTCCTACTTAGCGTATTGTTCGATTTGTTAGAGATAAATAGTAGCCTACGTAGTAGCCGACTCCTCGTACTACGTAGTAGTAGTATTAACCTACAACTCGTTCTTCTTAGTAACGACCGTCTTCTCCGAGTATATAATAGCCTACTATAAGCTAGAGAGCCGCTTAGTATACTAAAGGTACTTTCGGAGATACGTACTAGCCTACCCCTACTCCTACTTCTTTTTAATAACCGTCTTCTCCGCGTAAGTAAGAGCCGATCGTAAGCTAGAGGGCTACTTAGCCTACTAAGGGTACTTTCGGAGATATTGTACCTTAGTAGTAACGAGCCGCTCGCTCTTCGTAGTAGCCTACTTCTACTCCTTCTTAGTAGCCTACTTCTACTCCTTCTTAGTAATAACCGACGTAGTAAGCTCCGTAATACGTAGCTCCTTAGATAAGATCGGATTAGCGTACGCTATTACTATTACCTTCGCGCGCTCCTTATCGCCCTCGCGCTTAGCTACTACCGGCTATAAAAGAATACCTCTTTAACGCCGGAGCTTACTTTAACTACTACGATATTAGCTACTACTACTTCGAGTGTCCTACTACGTAAGAAATAACTACGGATAGCCGATTTCTAAAGAGAGGGTAGGGTAGTATTCTCGCTATAGATACTACTCCTATAGTACGCCCTTCGTCTCGTTCTTCGTCCGTATCTTCGACTACTTAGAGTATAGCGAGTATAGTTCCGGATCCGACGCCTACAATCGAGATTACGCCTATATAGATACTACGTCTTACTTCGATACTACTCTTAGATACCTACCTTAGATACTACGTTCTTACTCTTAGAATACGCTCTTATTTTAGATACGTACTTGTCTTAGATATACGCTTATTTCGGATACTACGTCCTTACTCTTAAATACGCTCTTACTCTTAGAATACGCTCTTATTAGAATTACGCTCTTATTGTACGTACGCTTACTCTAGATATACCCTCTTACTCGTCTTATCTTAGACTACGCCCTTACTCTAGATACTACGCGTAGATACCGCGCTCTCCTTATTCGCTTCGATACTACGCTCTACTTATTTACTTCGATACTACGCTCTTACTCTTCTTCGTCCTTACCGTAGGATACGCTCTTACTACTACGCGACTACCGTATATACGTACTACTATAGTAGCTACGACTCTAGATAAGAAACTAATAAGATCGATCTTATTAGTTTTAGTTATAGTATCTCCGCTATATATAGCTAAATCTACGGAGATACTACTACGTTTGTCTACTCCGTACAACTACTAGTTTCGTACTCCTATTACTACCGCTAGCTAGCGCGTTATTTAAGTTTTTAATCCTTTACTCTACGAGAATTAAAAACTTAAAGTCTTACTACCGGCTAACTAGAACTCCCGTACGCCGCCGCTATAGTACTCGTACCTACCGGATCTAGATACGCGCCTTCCTCGCTCTCTTCGCCGTAATACGAGTTGTCGTAGTAGCTCTTATTATACGTACTTAGTACGCTTTATCTCCGCCGTTTATAGCTAATTCTATAGAGATATCCTAGCGCGTACGCGCATACTACTATAGTCTCGAATCTAGTCTAGTTTTCTTCTCCGTTTAAGTAGCTCGGCTATCGGCTTACTAAGCGGCGCTACGTAGCTTAAGATCGATTCGTTCTTATAGAGATCTTCGCCTTCGGTCGTCGCCCTCGGTCGCTCGATCGCTTAGTACTAGCTATACTATAGCTTAGATCTTCGTCCCCGTCTAAGCGACTCGGCTATTAGCTTACTAAGCTACGCTACGTAGTATAAGATCTAGCCGCTTATTCGGAGATACCGCTTACTATCTCTACGGTTTTATACTAGTTTTCCTAGAGATCTTCTCTATCGCTTAATAGTACGCGTACGTATACCGCTCTTACTAATATACGCTATAGCCGCGATACTATACGTACGCTTACTATCGCCGCTACTATACGAGGGGGGGTTATTATCGCGAAGGGGGTACTTAGTATAGTTATCTTACTTACGTACGAGGTATCTAGGATAGATACTAAGGTTAGGGGTAGTATATTATTGTATAGGGCGTACGCGTATCGTCTCGTCTTCCTTCTTTATCTTATATCTAGTAACACGAACCTACGTATAACGAGATAGAGATATTGTACTATCTTATCCTCGTATAGTACGCCGTAACGACGTCGGCTATAACGACGAGTAGTACGAACTACTTGTCGATACTAGTTCTAAAGGAGCCTACTAATATTAACGACGCGTTACTTAATATCGAGTTTAATACTATTTTTAACTCTAAAACCGCGCTATACGTATTTACTACTCTAAAGAGTACTCTACGTATTCTAGGCGTATTTGAGACGTTATTTATAATAAATAGTATTATAACGTAAGAGTCGAATACGATAAGAGGCGATTAGCTAGAGAGGTATTAGGAAGAAGAGCGTAGGCGTAAGCTAGAGAGACTATCTATATTAAGTAGGCTTCTAAATAAGAGCTTCTTACTAGTATATAGTAGGCGCGATATTAAGAAGAAAGAGGATAATAAGACCGGAGATCTAGATAGTCGCGTAGCTACAGCCCCTTTAACTTAACTAACTCTACTATAGAAGAATAGGAATAAGAAGATTCCGGTAGACTTATATAATAGGCTACTCGACTTCTCTAGCTAGGTCCCTAGCGCTAATAAGCTAGATAACGTTCTATTAAAGTATCTACTTAATAACTACTAGGTAAATAATAGCGATAACTTTAACGCTACGGTCTCTAATAACCCGTATACGTAGTATAAAGTCCTCTACTATATTACTATCTTATATAGTAATCTTAGTACTAATCTTCGCTATCTTAAGCGGGACCTCTAGAATCTAAGGACCTCCTTAAAGGCTAATATAGATAGTATAACGTAGACTAATTACAATCTCGGTAAGAAGGTTAATAGGTTAGAGAAGTTACTAGATTAGATAAAAGAAGGAGCGTAATAAGATAATTAATCGCGCCCTTTACGAGCGTAATAGGCGTAAGAAGATAGAGGCTTACCTTAAGATAATAGAGTTAGTAGCCTAATATACTCTACTAGAAGATAATAAGCGGGTAATATCGGATAAGTATACTAAAGCGCTTAGCGCTTTCTTCGAGGATAATAATAAAGACCGCCCTCTAGTTTATAAGCCTCGCGACTTACGTCGTAAGCCTAATAACTTATACTTTACTTATACTTACGCGTATAGCGTACCTCTATAGAAGCGGATTCCTAGTTGCGGTCTTACTAGGCTATCTAGCCTAGACTGTATATTAACTATACTAGCGCGCTCGTAGTTTACTAGTAGATTCTTATCTAGTAGTAGTAGTAGTAGTTACCGCGTTATATACCCTATACCTTCGTTATAGTATAGTAGTAAGAAGAATAAGATTAGCTTCGATAAGTAGAAGGCTAAGACAGCTCTCTACTATAAGTACGAGTCTACGTAATACTATAATAAGTCCGAGATAGTAGACGTAGTAGTTTAGAATACGAGCGGCTCTATATAGCGTAAGCTCTAGTATAAGATCTTTAGAAACGTCGGCAAGGTACTCGACGCTCTTTAGTTACTATATAGTTAGTATTACGAAAGTATCGTTAGCTATAGTAAATTTAAGGCCTTAGAGTAGAAGTCGAGCTAGAAGTTCGATAACTTCTATAGCGAGTTTAATAAACTCTTATAGTTTATTATTACGAGTAAGGAGGATCTTATAAAGGAGCTATAGATAAAGATAGTAGATAAGTTCTCTAGCGCGATTACTACGTAGACTTTTACGTCTCTTAACAATATAGTTAAGAACGTCTACTTAATAGAAGTTTGTCTTAGCGTCGCTACCTTTAGTAAGAAGAGTAGTAGTAGTAGAGGTATAGGTATAGGTACAATAGATAGTATAGTTCGTACTAGTAAGAGTAGCTATAGTAGCGGTAGTATACTAGCCGATTAACCGTAGTAGTAGAAGGCTAACTATACGTATAGAAAGGATTACGACTAGTTAAAGATACCGATTAGTTATAAGGACCGTACTAAGTAGGAAGCTAAGGCTATTAGTAAGAGTAGCTACTTTGTCTATAAGGATAGTTAGAACCGTAAGATAGATACTTATAAGTATAATAAGTAGCGTAAGTCCTATAAGAAGGAGGCTAACGCTAGTATAGTAGTCGAGGGCAATAAGGGCTTAACTACCGCTAATTAGTTAAAAGTATAGGTCTAGACTTAATACGTATAAGGTATAGACCTTATTAAGAAGCGCTATATAGTAAACTACTACTGCCGCTACGACTACTAGATCCGGCCGTTATAGTATACTATTATTAATATTACTATAACTATAAGTATATCGCGCTATTACGCGCGATAGACCTATTAGTCTTAGTCTATAATAAGATTCTACTTGTTATCTTAGCTCTAGCTATTAAGTACAATCTAGTACTAACTAAGAACTATATTGTTCTCTCTAGTAAGCTTAGCAACTACGACGTATCTATTATAGTTAATACCGGTACTACGCCTTAGTTTACTAATTCTCGCTTTCTTACTAGAGTTAGTATTAAGTAATAAGATCTTCCTCGCGCTTATAAGCTTATACTCGGTAATAGTACTAATGCTAGAGCGCTTTATAAGTACGCTAAGATTATTAGCCTTAGTATAGCCGAGTATAATAAGGACTTAGCTACCTACGTTACTAAGCTCGATAGTTTCGATCTAGTACTAGGTATACTATAGATAAAGCTCTATTGCTCTAAGTTTCGCTAGTAGTACGACTACGTTAAGTTCTACTTAGATTACTATAGGGACTATTGCAACCGTAGTTACGACGTCAAGTCCGTTGCTACTATGTTGCTTGCCGTGGCTTTTCAATACAGCAAACAGAATCTGCTGTGAAGTCACTGTACATACATCAATCCTCACAATGGCGTCCAACATCGTACTCTTCGGCGGCTCAGGCAAAGTAGCTCGCCACATAACCCGTATGCTCGCCGCAGAAGGCCATATTGTCCACTCCATAATCCGCAACCCAGACCAGAAGAAGGATGTCGAAGGACTTGGCGGGAAGCCGATCGTGCAATCCATCGAGGATTCTTCCGTAGATGACATGGTAAACACTATCACCCAAAGCAAAGCCACTGCCGTAATATGGGCTGCTGGCGCTGGAGGCGGGAACCCGGAACGAACGAAATCTGTTGACAACGAGGGAGCCATCCGGAGTATGGACGCCACTTCCAAAGCAGGTGTCAAACGATACATCATCGTTTCTGCTATCGACGTTCGAGACCGCGAGAACAAGCCAGAGCCGGAGTGGTATAATGACAACGACCGGCAGATGAGTGACAGGGTCTGGGGTGCTATTGGGGCGTATATGCGTGCCAAGTTCGCTGCTGACAGTAGTCTGGCGAGTGAGAACGGGCGACGTGGACTAGACTTCACCATCATACGCCCCGGCGGCCTCACCAATGACCCTGGCAAAGGCACGATTGCAGCTGGTAAAGTCCACCTCGGTACGCAAATCTCGAGGGAGGATGTAGCGAGCGCGGTTGTTGAGTGTTTGAAGAACGACGGCACGAAAGGACTGGCGATTGACATGGTTGGTGGCGATACGCCGGTCAGTGACGCTATTGCGGAGGTAGTGAAGGGCAAGTTGGATGGTTTTGCAGGGAGGTACTGAATGCGGATGCCCACGAGCATGAGGATGAGATTCGCAGTCACCAAGATAACACGACCGAAAGGCCGCTATCTCTAGAAGGCGTGCAGAGCTATCGCATTGCCTACCAGAGTCTGGCCATGTGCTGCAAAGGACGGAGACAATGTTCAAGGTGAAGCGCAACGGTTGCTTGAGCATCTGCTCCAATGTACATGCGAAACTCCATTAGTACAGTCGCAAGCTATGCATATTCATGTGTATAGTAGTACCACAACTGTGTCTCCTAATGCAAAAAGTCAAGACTCCAAGCGCCTGTCGCTAATGTCAAACCCAGTCGTATAGTAGACGGATGCCGCCAAATAGCCTGTGCAGAAATGTACATGGTATCACTAATATCGCAGCTTGCCAACCAAGCCAAAAGTATATGCAGCTTCGCGTTCCTGTTGCATTGTCAGTATATTGCTGCTTTACAGTTGGGCTCGGAGAAGCTTGACTTACCGACTTCATCTGAATCATGTAGACCTTCGATCGGGCGCTACTAACGCCACCACTCGCGCCTACGACAACCTCACCATTGGGCCCGATCGCCTCTTCCCACACGCTGCACGCAATACCAGTCCGAGCCACCCTCTCGAAGCAGTGCTCCCCAAGCGTGGCATCAAGCAACATCTCGCCTTGACTCTTCCCGCTGATCACGATGCGCTTCTCCATGCCGGTCTTCCTAGGATCGGCAGGTATCGACGGGTCTTGCTGTCGAGGTGGCAGCAAGACGGTCAATCGCGCAGAGCCCATGTCTCGCCACTTCGATGCTGTCTCACGGATGTACAGCCTGATCTTTACGTTCGTCAAACCCATAGGCGTGCCCATCCTTGGATCGATTGGTATAGGCGTAGCAGCTCCTGAGGAGAGGGAGTCGCTGTACGTGCTCCGCGTACCCTCGCGAGTGGAAAGAGTGCTCTTGGCAATGTTGAAGATGCTCTTGCTCCCGCTGAATCTCCGGAGTGCGGAGAATGCCGAACCAACAGAGGACTCCGTCGCGGCTGTGGATGGTGTACGGCTGCCCTTAGAGCGGTAGGTGCTGCCCTTGCGAGAGCCAAGCTTGAGCCAGGATCCAGAGTTGGTGCGCTCGGCGTTGCGGTTGTCCATCACTTCGGCCCAGTTGCTGGTCTTCACAGGCCCTCTCGCATTCTGCAGCGCGATGTACGTGGGGTTGTCGATGCGCGCTCTATTGATCAGATTGTATAGCTTCTCGCACTCCTCTAGGCTCCGTGACCGGAACATGAGGTTATTACCTGTACGGATCACCGAGTTGGTTGTCGGCGGCGAGCGAATGGAGATGTCGAGAGCTGTGCCACGTCGCAATGGTACCAGAGGGGTAAGCTCGAGGGCGACCAGAGGTCTGACACCGTGCTTGGATGGGCTAACAGCCGCGCTATCGTCGAGCCTAGGCGCTACGGCGTGAGCTTGCACCATATCGAAGGCTTCGATCAATCCTGGTGTGACCACGATAGTGCAGTCTTCTGGGTGCAGAGTGTCCCATGAGCCTTTGTCGGACCATGAGAAGATGGAAGCAACAGTCTTAGTGGGTTGCACACCGGCTAGTGGGTTCGATCGATAAGGCGCCTGTGATGCAGACTCGGACGGCCGCAGGGAACCACTACCAGCTGAGCGCGCGGACTTGGGCGTTGGCGGAGGTTTGAACGAGCCGAAAGTGTTGAAGCCACCGAGTGGTCCGATGACAGAGACAGCTTCTTCATCCGCCGAAGAGTCGGACGTAACAGACTCCACATCATCCACGTCAGAATAGTCACTGTCACTTAGTGACTCCGATGCTGTGGATGGCTCGTACTCATGCTTCAATGGCGATGATGAGCGTCGGTGCTTCTTCATAAAAGCGGGCGTGAACGAGGGCAGAATGCCAGATCGAAGGCCCAGAGACATTGGTCTTGACTTTGGTGTCTGTGGCTCCTGCGTATCCTTGCTTGCTTCCTCTTTGGGGATGCTTGGTCGTCTCTTCTGTAGCTTCGCTGGCGCAGACGTTGGACTCGACGTTGCTGGCTCCTCGGATGCCTGGCCAGGAGTACTCGGCGGGTTCTTGCGAAGCTTCTGGATCGTAGGCATGGCCTTTTGCGGCACCGACGAAGTATGCCTGTGCATCTCAGGTCTCTTCGACAAGACCGGCGTGCTTCTGTCGCGCTCGTCTGCTTCAGATGAGTCGGACCCCAGGTCAGTCGCGCTTTCTGATGGAAGCCAGACGCTGTAGTCCTTCCTGGAGGTAGTAGAGGTAGAGATACTGCCCGTCTCCGACGTCCAATCTGACTTGGCGAGGTAGCTAGACTTGGGCCGCTCATGGTATCTTGATGGCCTGCTGGGCGCTTGAGGCGCGTCGTAGCGTTCTCGCTCTGCGATGTGGTTGGCGCGGGTATACGCCTGCTCGTACGAGTCCTCCGTGATGGGCGAGGATGGTGTGCTGCGATATCTCTTCGCCTTCGTTCTACGAAGCGGAGTTATCACGGAACTACTGTCGTCCATGACACTGTTGACCTCGCTGCCGTCCCATTGTTGTGCTTTGTCATTCGCTCGCTCGCCGATCGGGACGTCCATTTCGCTTGGAGATGGTGGGCGTGTGGTCGAGTCTCTAGGACCTAGCCCGCCACTCATCATGTATCCTTCCCTGAGTGTGTTGAAGCTTGACTGTCGAGTGAGGCGCGGAGGCGCTGGCGAGTCGCTAAGCATGTCAAGCCACTCATTGAC
>JAKLLW010000911.1:0-21701 GCA_022814695.1 Neocatenulostroma microsporum | reverse complement strand
ACAGCCGTGAGGCGTGACAGCATAACAACCTGGCTGCAGACGGGGCATATCCAGACCGTCGGGTGGGCTGACTAGCACTGCCTTTGCAGAAGAGCAAAAGGACGACTGTGTTTCGAGCACCTCATAAGATCCGAAAAAGTAAAGGCTTGCCACTTTTGACATACCCAGCCGTAAGGCGACCGATTTTCTCGTCTTCTGAAGGCCGCCCTCAAAGATCCAATAGTTGAATTGCGAAGAGAGGAACACCACCACCACAACTCGATGAGTCCACTCCAGACGACTTTTGTTGCTGGAATGTTTGTTGGCCGAACGCACTTCAGAAGTGTCAAGCGAGGCAAGATGCATACCGCAGCTCCGTCGATGTTGGCTGCTGTCGAGGCTGCCTGGCAATCGTCTGCGCTTATGGGAATACCGGCCCAAGTATCGTTACTGGCAATGACTGCAAAAGCCGGCGTCAATCGTGTGCCGAAAGGATGACGATACATCCAGGCCAAATACCATACATGACCATCATCATTCTTGACCTAGAGGCGTTCCCTATGAATAGGGACCGTCATCTTTACGCTCGTCCATACCTTGCAGGTCATTCGAACAGTGTCTTGAAACGAAAACGGCGAAGCGATGTTCTGCTGACCTTTCACTCTATGCTCTTGCCATCGCAGCCTTCACAGTATGCATACTGCTTGGTCCTATCGCTTCACGAGGATGCAGTAGGAGCCTTGCGCTGCCCACGATACCATATCGGAACGCTCGAGAGTCTACCGCTGGAGACTGGTGGTATACTGCCATGCGAAGCCTGAAAAATTGCCGTATCTTGCGAGATATCTTCGCCTCAATTCGCTTTCCTGCATACCTTCTTCGCATCTGCTCCCTGTCTTTTCGCAACCCTCCACTATCCAGCGGAGATTTCTTCGAATTCATTCACCGTCTTGCGTATCTCTTTCGCAGCATATCCTGTCTCCCGCAATATCTTGGTACGTTGCAGCCTTCGACTCGAAATCCTTACCAACGATCACGAGCAGCCATACTTGACGAGTATGAAAGTTTTGCGGGCGATTTGCAAATCAGCCAATCTCTCACTCCAAAGGTTGCCCTGCAAGTGTGGATGGTATTATCCGTTATTTATCTAGAGCCTGAAGTTATTGGTCTTCCGAGAGGCAATTGGAGTCTCACATAGGAGTCCGCAAGGAGAGGATGCTGTTGTTGGCAAAGCCACACTGCACCCCAATGCCCTCTCAATTTCCTCGGTCCTGGTAGACAATCTAGCGGCTGATCGCACCGTCGTCAAACGGACAGTCAGATGTCGATACTGCATGTTCTCGTCAGAGATACACATGACGAGACCGCACATCAGAGGCTACCGCAACTCTCCTCAAATGAATGAATTGCCGCTTAACCTATCATAGATCACGAGTGCTGGGTCGGAATCGTCTGCGGCGGCGAAGACGGCGAAGCCATGAATAGTACTCCAACACCCTCCCTATCCTACAAGGCCGTCGGCTTGCTGGTATACTACAACCTTGTCGTCTGTACGACCACCAAGTGTTAGCCTCGCTCTCGCAGATAATCCTAGACCATCTCTTCAGACTCATACTCGCCTTCCCATTCGATGCGCCACTCCATTAGGTGCCTATGAATCTCCAATCCTATAGTGCTGTCCAGCCATGCCTTGTACTCGTTGGTCTGGAGATCTCCGTGTCTTCTAATGATAATGAAGAACTTATTGGCATGGAACATGGGCAAGCCTTCGCCACGCAGCGAGCAGTAAGTTGCGGGTACGTGTTATTGCTGGGGCAACGCATGTCTCGTAGGAGTGTCGTTCTCCCGCAGGAAGATGTCGTTAGGCTGACTGCGAGAGCACAGGCAGGTGTAGGACCAGAGCTGTGATGGGCGATCAATTCGTCAAGGAAGCGAGATGGCTGGCCCCGCCCGACTGAGGCCGTATCAGCGCCGTCTGGATGCATCCCTCGCTCGTCTTCTTCGTCTCGTGGTCGACTGCTGCAGTGGTATTCCATGAGTCTGTCTGCTGTCGTGTGAGTAGCGGAGCTGACTTGTCATAAAACCTGTGTATGTCCTCCGAGTTGATGAGCAGCCGTAACGCCTGTGAGTCAATCAAGGTCCTTGGTGACGTTGAGACGTGAACCACCACTGTGTATGCCTCTACGGCAAGATGCTGAATCGTTCGTTATCCTTATACCCACTGTGGAGTGCGGTGGCAGATGCACGAAGGCACAACATTGTGACTGCTGCTGTGAAATAAATTTCAATAGTAGTACACAGCTCTATCCCCCGAGCCGGCGTATGCAGCTACTTTCACCTACGCCGCGGTCCTTCCAGGCCAGCAAGCCCAACGTTCCCCATGTAAAGATACACGCTGCCACCCTGGCGGTAGCCTTAGTGACACCAGTCAAATGCAACTTCCTCCGCACAATCCACGGAGCAGCCAGCTCGCTTAGTTGTACTGCGCATAAGCAGCCGTCGAGTTGAACTTCATGCCACCCCTGATTACCTTCTCAACAGCGCTCAGGAAGTCCTTCTCACTCGCTACCTTCTTCCTAGCCCTGATGGCGAACATACCTGCCTCCGTGGCCACTGACCGCAATTCCGCGCCGGTGGAGTTCGGGCATAATCGTGAAATGAGCTCCCATCTGATATCCCTCTCCACACTCATCGATTTGGCGTGAATCCTCAGAATGTTGGCACGTCCTTCCATGTCCGGGAGAGAGAACTCGATCTTGCGGTCGATACGTCCAGGTCTCATCAGTGCCGGGTCCAGAGTAGAGGGCCGGTTAGTAGCGAACATGACTTTGATGTTGCCTCTGCTGTCGAACCCATCCAATTGTGTGATGAGTTCCAGCATAGTCCTCTGTACCTCGTTGTCGCCTCCTGCTCCGTCGTCGAAGCGCGCTCCGCCTACTGCGTCGATTTCGTCGAAGAAGATGATACAAGCCTTCTTCGTCCTCGCCATCTCAAAAAGCTCACGAACCATACGTGCTCCCTCTCCAACGTATTTCTGCACGAGCTCGGAGCCAATGACTCGTATGAAGGTGGCGTCTGTGCGGTTGGCGACGGCTCTTGCGCAAAGCGTCTTTCCCGTTCCAGGAGGTCCGTACAGCAGCGCACCTTTCGGCGGGTCGATACCCAGGTTTACGAATCTCTCCGGACTCAGCAAAGGCATCTCCACCACTTCCCTAAGCTTCTCAATCTGTTCTTTGCACCCTCCAACGTCCCCATAAGTAACATCCGGCTTATCCTCCACCGTCATCATAGTCACACTCGGATCGATCTTCGGCGGCAAAGGCAGCATAATCTGGTACTTATTCCTATCCACCCCGACCCTCATGCCCTCTTCGATATCCGTCGGACTCACTCGCTCGCCCAGATTCACCACAAACTTCGCAATCTGCTTCACGTTGATGACGTACTTGCTCTTCTCATTGTCCTTCTCGTCAGGGATGATTTTGGTGCATCGTGCGACTTGCAGGGGTTGCTCTTCGCTCATGCGTTGGCGGTCGGCTGCTATGTCCCAGAGATGAGGAGGGGCGAGACCGGTGTCGGATTCTTTCACGCCAATTTTCTCGTTCACGGCGGTCTGTTTCTCGCGGATGGCTTTTTCAAGGGTTTTGAGGGCGTCGGCGTACGGGGCGGAGTTGTATGTCTTTAGTACTTGGATGTCCCTGGCATAGTGTTAGTGGGCTATGGCGTTGAATGGGAGGGTATGGAGATGGCGTACTCATCTGAGAGAGGTGTGATCTTCTTCTCTTCGGGCTCATCGTCGGCGAACTTCTTCTGGTATTTCTCCCAGTTCTGACCTGTTGCGGAAGGCATGGTGAAGGGGTCTGATAGCCTCTAGGGCCTGTGTTGATTGTGTTTCGCTGCTGTCGCAAGCCTTCCAAAGGACGAGTATTGGCTGGTGGCGGGTATCTTCTTATCAATTTGGCGTCTTCTCGAAGATGGAGATGTTGTGGTGAAGGTATGAGATTGTGTAGTTGGCGAGGATTGGTGTTGTTGATGAGTGATGGTACGGAGATGGAGCTGCGGCGAAGGTGCTCAGGCAGGCAAGTTGACGTTGCGTGCCCGGACCGTGCACTCTGCAACGCGAGCGCGACGTTTTTGAGATTTCGAGAGCTTCACGCGGACCACGAGACAGCTTTGAACGCCATTCTCCGACCAAAAACAAGCGTGAAGAGAGACAACTAGAAAAGCCTCACACATCTGACGTCGACCATACCTCGATTTACCCTCACCACCCCTCGCACCGCATAGCTCCCACCACACGACCTCCACCATGGCCCAAGGCGCTGGCGGAACTGGCGCAGGCAACAACGCCTTCCGCGACAAGGAGAAGCCCACCGCCGTCCGTACAGCCAACATCACCGCCGCCCGCGCAGTCGCAGATGCCATCCGCACTTCTCTCGGCCCCAGAGGCATGGACAAAATGATCCAGACAGGCAAAGGCGAGACGATAATCACAAACGACGGCAACACCATGCTAAGAGATATGAGTGTCATGCACCCGGCCGCGAAGATGCTGGTAGACTTGGCGAATGCACAGGATATCGAGGCTGGTGACGGCACGACCTCAGTAGTAGTGATTGCGGGGAGTCTACTAGGAGCAGCAGAGAGACTGCTAGCAAAGGGTATACATCCAACCATCATATCTGAGTCCTTTCAGCGCGCCGCAGCAGAAGCAGTGAAGGTACTGGAAGACATCAGCGTACCGATCAACCTCGCCGACCGTCAGACCCTCCTCAAAGCCGCCTCGACATCCCTCTCCTCCAAAATCGTCTCCCAAGAGCCCAAGCTCGCACCCATGGCCGTGGACGCCGTAATGCGAACAATCAACCCCACAAACGCCCAGAACGTCGATCTCCGCAATGTCCGCATCCTCAAGAAAGCCGGAGGAGTAATAGACGACAGCGAGATGGTTGACGGTCTCGTGCTCTCTCAGCAGGTCGTGAAGAGCGCAGGCGGGCCCACAAGGATTGAGAAAGCGAAGATCGCACTCATACAATTCCAGCTCTCCCCGCCGAAACCGGACATGGAGAACCAGATCGTGGTAAACGACTACAGACAAATGGACAAGATCCTAAAAGAGGAGCGGACATATCTGCTGAATATGGCGAAGAAGATCAAGAAGGCGAAGTGCAATGTCTTACTCATTCAGAAGAGTATTTTGAGGGATGCTGTCAACGACCTCTCCCTGCACTTCCTCTACAAACTCGGCATTCTGGTAGTCAAGGACATCGAGAGGGATGAGGTGGAGTTTATCTGTAAATCCACGGGCTGCAAACCGATCGCGGACATCGACTCTTTCTCCGAAGACAAGCTCGGCTCAGCTGATCTCGTTGAGGAAGTCTCCAGCTTAGGCGCCCGCTTCACGAAAGTCTCAGGCGTCAAACACGCGAAAGAAAATGCTCCCCGCACCGTCTCCATCGTCGCTCGCGGCGCTAACCCACTCATCCTGGACGAAGCCGAGCGATCTCTCCACGACGCCATGTGTGTCATCCGGTGCCTGGTTAAGAAACGTGCTCTCCTACCCGGAGGCGGAGCGCCCGAAATGGCGGTCTCGACTCACCTTTCCAAGTCCGCCACTACCGCCTCGTACCCGGATAGTATATGCTGGAAGGCTTTCGCAGACGCCCTGGAGATTGTGCCAGTCACTTTGGCCGAAAACGCCGGACTCAACTCAATCAAGGTGGTGACGGAGCTGAGGAGTAGACATGCCAAGGGGGAGGCGAATGTGGGTGTTTCCATCAAGAGGGGAGGGGTCGGTGTTATGGGCGGAGGGGACGATGGGAAGAGTGGCGCTGGGTTGGGAGGGGGGGAGGGGGTGATGCAGCCGTTGTTGGTCAGCACGAGTGCGATTGAGTTGGCTAGTGAGACTGTGAAGATGATTTTGAGGATCGACGACATCGCGCTAAGCAGGTAGTGTGGGTCATGATGGAGGGGCGGGCATGCTTGATGATGACGCAAAGTGTCTCTTGCCCTCAATCACAGGCGAGATACAGCTGAGTAAGAGATGTACAGTACGTATGATATACTTACAGAACCTCCTCGTATGCTACAGATTACCGCGACGTCGCTGTCGATCTTGAGTCGTTGGAGCGCGGAGCGCGGAGTCCCAGTGTATCTGCGAGTGGTACCTTGAGAGAATGCTATTAATTCGTGGACATTGGAGACTGCTGACTTGGTGCAGTGCGCTAACTGATATTCCACGAGACCCCTGGGTGTATTAATCCTAACCTAGCCTCACCGCTGGAGAACCAACGCCTGCATGCATGCGTTTATATAACCCACGCTGCCTTTCTGGATAATTGACACATCCCGAAGTGTAAACCTTCAACGCAGCGCCTTCCAACTCCTTCGCTCATGAGTCCGATCAGTCATAACACACTCTCCTGGACTGCGCCACCTCGACACCTTCTGTCCTGCATGTTCTGGGCAACGAGGATCCTCGCCAGTACTGGCCTCAGCCGGGCACACTCGTCGTTGTCACACGTGGATGCTGAGTCTGTGAACTTGGTGAGGGTTGCGAGGGATCTTCTGGTCCAACGCCATTGGACCTGGGCTCGCAGATCGCGTAGCTTGGCGGTGGGAAGGAAGGCGGCATGTCGGCTTCCTTTTCTGTTGCGTCCTGGATGTTCGGTATGTGGCAACGACCTTGATGGAGGACAGCGGCCGTGGGGCTCATGGGAGCCTCTTGCGTGTGCAGGCCGGGTCCATTTAGTCGAGGTGGTGTAGCGCCAAGCTCATGGGTGTTTCGAGCGGAAGGAGGGCTGGTAATGTAGCCGGCTTCGAGGTCTGCGCCTGGAAGAAGGTTAGACAGGAGGACTGGCGGAAGACAATCGATTGAAACTCACTAAAGCTGTCATGTAGATTGCTATCTGTCGATGGATTGTGATGATCACAAGGGCGACGGCGACAGTGGTCGGCGCGGTATTGCAGCACCCCTATTATAAGTGTTCCCAGTGTGAGGAGAGCACCCAGGATGCCGACTACGTTGCCAATCGTTGTGCTTGGTCCATTGTTGGATGCGGTGTCTGCTATCGATTTGGCCGTCGGTATGGAGGCAGTGGCAGTTGTGTTGTAGTCCTTCGCATGGACGAGTAGGCGCAGTGCCTGGTAACGTAATCAGACGGGCCACTTGTATCTTTCGGATCAGACTCGAACGTACCTTATCAGTCGCAATGCTGTTCATGGTGGAAGATGTCGACGAATAATGCGTATGACAGTCGAAAAGTTATTGATTGTGAGGGAAGTGGTTTGGAATGATACTCGAGACATCTTGGACTAAATGGAGAGGTCTTGAGGAGTTTATAGTCAGCCGTCAGCGAACGTCTCTCGAAGTGCTATTATGTGTGAGGAGGCAGGCGGTGCAGTTGAACCTGCATACCTAACCTAGCTCTGTAGCGTCACCCGGGTCGTGAGTCCGTGGCAATGTTCCTTCAGCGGACCACGGGTGGGATCTTGCCTGTTATTACTTAGCGTCTCAACCCGCCGCATTCTCATTTGTCAACTGTAGGGGTAAATGCATGGACGGCACGGGCAGCTGTACAGAGAGGCCGTGCGCATAGGAAACGAGCAGCAGAAGTTGCCTCACAATTGCGAGCTGACGTTCGAGGTCCGCGCGCAGACGGAGCTCTTGCTCTCGTCGCTCTCTTGGCATTTTGCACCGCACAGCAGCGAGTTGACGTTCGATATGTCAGCGCACAGGTCACATCGTGTTGTCGAATTGTACCTCACGGTCCTTGACGCCGCGTTGGATCTGGAAGTTGGCGTAATACTGTGTCTAGCACACACTCCGCATGCTTGCCAGCATGGAGGTAGCACCACAGAATGCCGAACATACAAGCCAACGACAGTCCCATAAACTACTCCCTCTCCGCCCTCTCCTCCGGCGAGAGCGCGCTCATAGTCTTAAATAAACGGCCTAGTAGACGATTTCACAGCAGTAAATGAATGGCAGATGGGTGACGAGCTCTATCAGCGACGACTTGAAGGGGATCAGTGTTGAACGATCTAAGTGTGTCCTCGTGGCCTCCTGACCTCCTCAGTCCACCTCTCCACTACTTGAGATCAATGTCTGCTTCCCGTTCCAGATGTAGCCTATGCTACGCTCGCATTAGACTGACGATGTATGTCTAGGAACGGACCGATGCTTGATAAGGACCACTCCCGTCCCTTTGAGGGCCGACTTGGTTCTAGGAACTTCGACTCCAGTAGGAGCAGGCTATGTGCTAGACTGTGATCGCGACTGATACCGACTAATATGGACCGGTCATTGCTGCAGCTCAAGTGGTGCACACCGATAGAGATAAGGGGCGTTTGCATGTCCGGCCTCTACATCTGTGCGGGCGTAAGCGTTGGTCGAAGTGTAAGGCTGGAAAAGGGAAGAACATGACTTACTCCATGGATGGTACCATTAGCGTCCACAACTACTGAACGTATGTTGAAGCGTTCGATAACGGCGTCGACCAGAAAGATACTGCATAACGGCAACGATAAGGGAGGCGAGGGCAAGAATAGCTGCAGCGATACCGACGACGACTCCGATCGTCATGTCTATGTTGCTCGCGGAGTTGTTGACAGCTGGTGTCTCGTTTGTCAACGGCGTGGAGGTCGTTGCGTTGCGTTCGGTAAGTCTACGAGTGGTCTGAGAACCAGTCATCTCCTACGGCAAAGCACTCCTAGACGATGCTGGTAAACACGCAAACTTGTTCAGCTGCTAATTGAAGCCCAAGAACGTCCACAACTTGGATACGATTCGCCCACTAGCACCATCGCTTTGCTCACGCTTACATACATCGTAGTCGCATTCAGTCAGCTGGCATGCTACTCGTTTCTAATACATTGGATCTGCTCCTCGCCAGTCGCAGTGTTGCTTCGCGCCTGTGTCATGCGATTCACTTGATGGACTGCCACCCGGTGCGACACACCTCGGATCCAATACCGTCGAGAGTTCCAACTGGATCGGTGTTTGGATCTACGGCATGGCTATCATCACGCCTGGTCGCTGCTGTGGCGTCTACAGCACTATTAGGGGGCTGCGTATATCCGTTGTCTGCGTCTGTTTGGCCGGAGGTCGCTTCTGCTGAGGTTGCGGACGTCGGAGACGGTGAAGGACTCAAAAGTATAGTGGTCGACGCTGTTGTCGGCACGCTTGCGTTAGGCATCGTACTTAATCGGATTGGATCCATCTCGTGGGTCGGTGGCCGTGCTGTCGGGGGGATGTGTGCACTTCCGGCTTCGAGACCTGCCCCAACGTTAGGAAGTTGATCCAGTGAAAGTGATCTTGACCTGGCTTACGGCGGTCATTGCGATGGAGGTGTGGGTCCGAGTCGGCTTGGCTGTCCGCGCAGCCTCGACGCCAATGCCCTGCACGGTACTGCAAGATAGCGACGACGACGCTGGCAAGTGCAAGGAGGGCGCCTAAGATGCCCACGACAACTCCAATCGTGTCATCTGGTCCCCCATCCGTATTGGCGACCAAGGTTGTTGTTGGTGCTGGTGTGGATAATGATATAGTCGTGACAGTTGTGTTGTGGTTATTCACTTCATGGTCGTCGCCAACCGGCCGAGCCTGAATCTGGCCAATGAGAAAGAAGCCTAAAGCAAGAATAGCCTTGGCATATATGTCGGCTTGCATCTTTCTGAGCTTCGCGAAGTGTAGCGTTGTTTGCCTATCGGAGCAGAGTTCGTTGGATTGATGGTAGGTAGACAGCATAAGAAGAAGTCATAAATTTGGAGGTTTTGTCGCGTGTAAACAAGTGTGCAAGCTCCGACGACGTCGGAGCGGCTGTGAACTCGACCTTGCTGGCCTACTTGCTGACTTGGCGGCCGTGAAGGCGTCCGCACTCGCCAAGACAGCAAGCAAGCTCGCCTCTCCCTGGAAAGCTTGGGAGGCGCTCACTTCTGGGCCGCTGTGAACTTGACCTTGCTGTGCTTACTTGCTGTCTTGGCGGCCGTGGAGGCATTCGCAATCGCCAAGACAACAAGCAAGCTCGCTTCTTACTGGAGAGCTTGGAAGTAAGATCCCTTCTGGACGGCATTTTGCTGGTGCTTTCGCTGGGGCAGTGCAAAGCACCGGAGACCGCGCGCGCACAAAGACTCGGCAAAAAAGCTTGGCGGCCTTGAATGCACTGCCTGCAGACAGTGGTCGTCTCGATGGACCCCTGCCAATATGGTGGTAATCAGTCACAGCTGTCATGTCCCGTCGTGTTTGTTGCGGATGAGGGAGCCCTCGGAGCGTGTGTGGAGCTGAAGCTGAAGTCTCGAATTGGAGCGGAAACAAGCACGCTAACCCAATGTGGAAGCTCTGAGCACCCCCCTACATCTCGTCTCCTTCATGCACGACTCCTATACCTGTCGCGACACTCTGATCAGGCGTAGGATCACGGCAAGATCTTGCGTATACTAAGACTCATAGCCGAGCGTAGCAAGGAAGGCCACCATCTGCACGCTTACTACGGAAGGATCCCAAGATGGACGACATCGCATGCGAGGTCACGCAATATGAGCACTATATCCAGGCCGAGCTCTCGCGGCAGACCGTCAGCCAAAGTGTCGAGCAACTGGAACGAGTGTTCCACCCGGCTTTCATTCCCACCGACATCAACGACATCGAGCGCATCGTGAAAACAGCAAAGGACGCCCTCGCCGCACAGAAGGCTGCCCTGGATGGAGTGCTCGAGCACATCACGCCGCAGAGCCGAAGATCTACGGAGACGGCTGTCCTTACTTCCAAGTTGACGAGCACACCTGAGCTGCTGGAGCTTATACTACTCTACCTTCCCAACCCGGATCTGCTCCGGTGCATGCGAGTCAACCAGATGTTCTTGGGAGCCATCAACGGCTCCGCGAGAGTGCAGCGGAAGATGGGCCTTCGAGAGGATATCGCCAGCAAGGTTTACTTCCCTGTCGACGGCTTTTGGTTCTCGGACCTGTTCTGCTCTGCCCAAGCAGTGGAACCGAAGGCAGGCGAGGATAATGAGAACATGCTCCGCATACATGTTGCTGTCGACAACGTCGCCGAAATGCAAGTTGGTACGCTTTGTAGGTCCATGCTGGTCTGCCAACCGCCAATCAGAAGCATACGAGCTTTCACGAGCTGCTGTGCAGGCCCGCGGTTCTGGCGATACCGGGTGAGCGACGACCGTCCACCTGCCGAGACCATCGATCGCGAGAAGGGTATCGCTGTCGGAGACATACTGGACGCTACGGACCGTCTGAAGCGCGGTCATCGGATGTGCCCGGATGCATCACCCTTCGATCACAAAGCGGATGGGTATGTCAATCCGCAGGTGTTCTTCGAAGCTACCATGCGAGTCCAACCTGACGACCCGCTTTACGTTCATGAGCGTGAGAGATTGGATGAGGATAAGCGGAAGCACAAAGACCGTGTCGCAAGACAGCATCTCATTGATGCCTATGCTGCGGCGAAGCGAGCCGGTACGTCAGGTAATGGAGAGTACAGCCTAAAGTAAGCTAACGATGAGGCTAGCTCGAGACCGTGGAAACCCGATACCAACACTAGCTGAATACGAGGCTGCCAATCCTCCAAATGCCATTCGGTAGCTTCTCCCAAAACTCGGTCATATGTCCTTCGAAGAGTCATGCTTCACAGATCGGGTGTGGTTTTGACACTTTGTGGGAGCTGTTCGCCGATTTGTCAGTGCCTGCGGGACGGACGACAGGTTTTGCGGCTGTCCCATCCCACTTTCATGCTACGAAAGGTCCGCAGCTGCGGCAGAAGTACCATGTCTTCGTCTAATCAGGCGACGGCTCGAAAGATGCAAAGGTGCTTGTCTGCATCACTCGGCAAGACTACCCTGGCGCTTCGACTCTGCTCAACTCCTCTACCGGCTTTCGACATTGAATATGGCAATGATGGATGCGTTACCGCTCTCCGGTGTTTTAATCCTCGAAAAGACGAGTTCTCCATTACAGCTTTCGACGACAAACAACGGTGCTTGTCCGTTATCCCATTGCCCGGAAGAGCAACTTCTCCTCCAAGGCACAGACCGATAGCCGAGACATCGCCGCCATGCCGAAAGGGTACCGGAACTTCGATACTGGCCTCGCAGCGAAGAATCTAGGAACGACTTCATCTGCGATGTGTCCGTCGACTCCATGGTGAACAGAAGATGACATCGCTCAGAAACACCACGTTGAGCTCAGTGGGGAGAAATTCGGTGACCACGTGTCGTGCGGCTTTCTGATTTTTCCTGAAGTCTTATACAAGCAGATCTAGAAATGCTGTCCTACTAATCGCGACACAGCAAGCTCTACATTATGCCTTGATTTCCATAGGTCTTAGACGCTCTCCACACCGTCAATGATATTCCTTTTCATCTGTCTTTCTACTACATGAAATATGAATTGGCAAATTTCTCGTCGATCTGACAACAACCGACTTTCGACACTCAACTCTCCAGCTTTCGTTCTACTGCCCATGCTGCCCTGTCATTATCCCAAAGGGCGTCTTCTTTCATCGATCAGATATGGCGTACAGAATATGCATGCCAAGGCCCAGCTAGTCTCGACCCGGGCCAGACAGCTTCGCAGTTCGCACACGCAAATTCGTGTCTCCGCTCACCACCCCACCCCAGTACCCAGCGATGGCCTTTTCTCGGAAGACTATCGGGAGCAAATATAACTTATCTAACCAAAGATTTGTTCATCACATGACATAGCAATGCATTGGTGGTTTAGTGGTTAGTTACTACAGCATCATGTCCGCCTTACAATCACTAAGCCTCCTATCAGGTAAAATTGGCCGTTGCCATCAACGATGTCGGCCAGCCCCGGGTTCGATTCCCGGTCGATGCACTTATTCTTTTGCCTTTGCGACGTCTGGCATCGCCGTGAGATGATGTTGCAGTCGTTGGGGTTTTTTTTTGGAGGTCGGGGGGTGGTGTGGTGGTGTGGTGGTGCAGAAAGTCTGAAATTCACTTCGGGAAAGCCGGGCTTGGCACTTCGACTTTTCTTCGACTTCTGTTTTGCTCTCCTCTTCAGGAACACGAACACTGACATCAAGCTATAAACTTTCATGGATCTGCGCAAGTATTCTGCATATGAGGTCCCATCGCTATGTACACTGGTTTTGCATTTTGCCCCTCTTTGGGTATGCAACGCTACAATCTGCCAGTGGATTGGCGTTAGCTCTTCAGTCTGAGCCTCCTCAACACGGTCTACTGCAGACGCATCCATCGTCCACTGCTCGGCGCTTGGAAGGACGATACTGCACCACGCAGACGGAACGTTGTCATCGAAGGTCACAATCGCGACCAAGGACGCTGGCCAAGATGTTCCCAATCACACTTCAGGGTCCTTACTCAATCTGACTGGCTAAGAGTGACTAGATGTCGATCTGGGAGTATGACCGTACCTTGTTCGATGGAGGCCACTACGGTGCTCAACGATGGACTCTGGCTTTCTCCATGATACCTCCAAGAATGCCAGATCTTCGTGCCCGTGGTTTAGAGGAACCTGGTATGCTACGCACGGCGACAACAAGAAGTCGCCAACTCGCCTGCAACCACACGCAACATAGTATAAGGGTCTGCACAATGCGGTCAAACAGTATTGACGCGGTATACACAGTCTATGCATGGCTGGTGTTCGATGTAGTGTCGGATCGACTTTACCCAAACCCTAACCCTAAGCAACCCAGCCTTGCGGCGGCGGCGCCGTCGAGGTCTACACACCCCACAACCATGCCATACTGGTCATACTCGTACGCCCAACCACTCCACTAGTGTCGTTTCAATGCCTTATCGATACATCATCTTCATAGCGCGCCACACTACGACGTCTCCGCACTCTCAATTCTGGCATCTCAGCCCAACCCAGCCTGGCTGTATTACGGCCGTCGCCACAGTAAAACCTTGCCCCCGAGGGAGCTTCATTACGAGTGCTCTCCGGCAACGGGCTTTCGCTTGAGCTGCTGGTAGCCTGGTAGGCTTTGCGTGAGCTCGAGAACATATGCATATGCGGAGATAGCGTCGGTATATCTCTAGCACACTGTTCTGGTCCTTCAAACCCTTCTATTGGGAGCTTGCAGTACCTCCTAACATGGATAGCCTTTGTACACAATGGAGCTGGTACTTGCCGCCGAGAGCTATAATGAAGTTCTACTGCATCTTGGGGATATTCTCGAACAGCGTCACCGCTGACAGCTGACGTGCATAATGCAGTAGTTGCTCGTGCACTTTTCGTGAGCCCGGCACTTGTTGCCGTGCAAGAAGTTGAAACGAGGCACGTCCAACGCATGGAGCGTCTTGCAGCCAGCAGAGTAGCATGGAGTCATCGTTTGTTGACCGCGGCTGACCGATGTTGACGTACCCAGTGCCGAGTAGCCTCATCACATCTGCTTTTTAGATGGTACCTCGTGAGATAGAAGGGCAAACTTGATGTGGCAGTTGTGTTGTGTTGGTTGTTGATTGAGGTGCGTAGATATTTTTGGTGCTCTGCTGCGAGAAAGGGCAACAATAAGCGAGTCGTCCCCTCAGCAAGCGGGCTCAGCGGGACGTCCCCTCGGTCTGGATGGTGGAGGGTCTGACCGACTGACAATTGACAAAGAAATATTCGAAGACAACATTGATTGTGGAGACCGACTGGTTTTGCTGTGGTTTGGCATTGGCATGAGAGTTGCGTGAGGGCCGTCCGGGCACACCGCCAGCAACGTCATCGCTCGTTTCGGACCTCATTGACCACCCTTCACTGGTTTACGCTCGCTGGGCCGACTCGGACAGGCCCGAATTCCACTCACCGCACCCGTCCTGATCATTCATCATGATGGGTATGGTATCAATGAGCGTCTAGCTTACGCCGAGGTGCCTTGGGCACGTCTTCCGGGACCGGATCGAGAGAACGTAGAAGGACAACAAGATGGCCGAAGCTGTGCCGTCTCAGGCTACCCTTGCACCGCCAGCAGTCAGGGCGTTGAAAGACGAAGCAGCGAAAGATGGCTTGGCTCGTGGGCACATGGAGCGGACAATCAGTATGGATATACGGGAGGAGCGAGAGGATCTTAAGAGGGCGGCTGAGCAGTCTACCAACGCCATCATTGAGCTTGATTTGGAAGACAAAGTACGCTGGATTAGCCCATCATGGCAGGAGGTGACTGGTTTGCTGCCGGGCGATGCTGTGGGAAAGCCTGTTGCCGATCTACTGGTGGACAATCGGGACCAGTTCGCGGAGTGCGTGGAAGCAATGAGGAAGGACGACTCTAAGAGTAGGATAGTACGCTTTGCGGTGAGAGGGCCTGGTGCGGAGGAAGCTTTGTCTACGGAGGAAATAACGCCTGTTGAGCCGAAGCCGGGATTTGAGACACGCAGTGAGACTGGATCAGCTACGGGGACCACACAGGAGGAACAAGAGACACCAACGCAAGACGTCAAGCCGCAAGCGCCAGAACAGCAGATCATTGAGCTCGAAGCTCAGGGCATTATGATCTACGACCGCACTACGGGAGAGGAAAGCCACACGATGTGGATGGTCAAGCCTGCAGTGTCACGTGAGATCACCATTGACCTGCCAGACGTGCTTGTGGAGTCTCTTGGCATTGGCGCTGAGATGCTTGCCAATTACTTGACGTTGTTGGCAGATGTGGGCGTGCACGATCCCGAGAACCACCCGCCTCCATTGCCAGTGCTTTGCCGCATTTGCGAAAGACAGATTACGCCGTGGTGGTTCGAGAAGCACACCGAGTTGTGCTCGCAGGAACATCGGGCTGAAATGGAAGTACAACTAGCGCAGGAGTCACTCAATGAACAAAGATCTGCTCTGGTGAAGGTCCTAGATGGATTGGAGGCTCAGTCGCGACTGATCAAGCCAGCTGCCGCCGACTCGGGTTCTCCTGTACCGCCGCCGAAAGCTGAATACAAGGGCTACGCCATCGGTCATACGTCCAATCCATCATCCGGTACATCTTCGGGTCGCTCGTCGCCAGCTATGAATACTACACGGTCTCGAGAGTCGTCATCCAGTGGGTTGAGCCATCACCGCGCCCGCTCTTTCGCCGTGAGACGCCCTCTGGCCCGTATTGTTGAGTTGGTACTTGATCTGTGTGATACTGCCATGGAAATTAGCACGCCTTCAATCAAAGACACCAAAGGTTACGCTCCTGGCGAGCTTCGCACGCAATCACCGCAGTCTGAGAGCCGAATTCAGCAAGTCATGCAGTGGCAGTCTCCTAGCGCGGGTACGCTAGAGAACGAGCAAGGTCTCTCTTTGCTGTGCGATGAGACCGCACAGTTGGCTCGGTCGAAGGTAGAAGCCGTGTTCCGGCACCGCAGGATCCTGGAGTACTCTGAACGCATTCGTATGGAGTACGACATCCTGGTACAGGAGTGCATCGAGGCCGCCCTTCAGAAAGCTGCCCGTATCGCGGCAGGTGATCTCAGCGATTCCAGCGAGGATTCTGGCAAGTATGAGACACCTGACCAGGAGCCTCATTCGGGAGCTGAGGAGGCTGTCAACGATGAGACCGACGCTCTCGACTCTGACGCAGCTTTCAGCCTTGCGCCACAGAGACTCTTGGCTAGTCCAGGTGCTATGGCGATGGCGTTGCGTACTACGTCTGATGTGGCTATCAACAGGCGTACTTCATCTGTCGGCTCGTCTCGCGCAAGCAGCCCGGGTAGGACGACGCCCAAGTCTTACAGCGGACCTTCCGAACCTTTCGCAATGCACAAGCGCGGATCTTTGGCCTTCGAGAGCGATGCCGGAGCGGACAGCGACAGCAGTATGCGCTCTTCAGTACACTCTGCTTCCCAGAGGAGGTCTGACTCACCCGCCGCCTCCGAAGTCTCGTTGAGCCGCGTGGCAAGCACACGGTCCCGGGATCGCAAGCGACAAAGCTTAGTACTACCAAGTCTAGCTGGCCAAGTCCGCCATCAGTCTCCTGCAAGAGGCCCGCCAGCGCCGAGTTCACCACTGCGTATGTCAAAGCCAAGAATACCCAGCAGTGCTGAGAGCGTGCCCTCTCCGATCACCTCGCCAGTAATGTCAACCAGTGAGTTCACGTCGCCTGTTATCCGAGCGCAGCATCATCATCACCGTCGGCAGTCCTCCAACGCTCTTGGAGACATGTTGGGCAGGCCGGCCTCGCCTCGCATCAGCGCAGTGGTCAGCAACCCGCAGCCCAAAGCAGTGCAGACGTCGATCAAGGACTTTGAGATCATCAAGCCAATCAGCAAGGGTGCTTTCGGCAGCGTGTATCTCTCAAAGAAGAAGTCGACTGGAGACTACTTCGCTATCAAGGTGCTGAAGAAAGCCGATATGGTTGCCAAGAACCAAGTTACCAATGTCAAGGCTGAAAGGGCAATCATGATGTGGCAAGGAGAGAGCGACTTTGTCGCCAAGCTGTACTGGACTTTCTCCAGTAAAGACTATCTATACTTGGTGATGGAGTATCTCAACGGTGGCGACTGCGCGTCCCTCATCAAGGTCTTGGGTGCTCTACCAGAGGATTGGACGAAGAAGTACATCGGCGAGGTTGTACAGTGCGTGCAGCATCTGCACAGCCGGCAGATCATTCATCGTGATCTCAAGCCGGACAACCTGCTCATCGATGCGAAAGGCCATCTCAAGCTTACCGACTTCGGGCTGTCGCGCATGGGTCTCATCGGTCGACAGAAGCGTGCAATCAACGCTAAGCCCGGCGATGCTCCACCGGATCTCTTGAAAGCTGGTCCATTTCGCAGAGCGCCTTCTGTCACATCATCGCGATCCACCTCCTTCGACTATCAGGGCAACAATCAGTCTCCCGCGCAGACTCCCGCCATGACACCAGCGTTCGCCAACACCGATCTTGGCCAGCCCTCGTACTTCAGCCTGAACAGGGAGACATCCCGCGAGCCATCTCGTCGCACTTCTGGTCATCGCAGCAACAGCGGTGATAGTGAGGCGATCGAGCACTTATTCCGCAGGTTCTCGGTCGCAGACAGCAGGTCGCCGATCGAGGAGGAGACCGCCAGCGAGGGTGGCGACTCGCCGGATCCATATGCGCTTCAGCCTGTACGCAGTAACGAAAGTCGGCCAAGAACGGACACGCCGCCGACTGTTGCAATGCCACCGCCCATGATGGCATTGTTCGATCCTGAGGATAGCAATAGGCGCTTTGTTGGCACGCCCGACTACCTTGCCCCTGAGACTATCAATGGTGCCGGTCAGGACGAGATGAGCGATTGGTGGTCTCTTGGCTGCATCCTCTTCGAGTGTCTCTATGGCTGCCCGCCGTTCAATGCCGAAACGCCGGAAGAGGTGTTTCATAACATCCTCACCCGCAATGTTCAGTGGCCTGAAGATGAGGAAGAGTATGCTGTCACTGAGGAGGCGAAGGATCTCATGAACAAGCTCATGTGCATCGATCCCAAAGAACGGCTAGGCTCGAACAAGGATGAGAAGTACGCCAACGGTGGTGAGGAGATCAAAGCGCACCCATGGTTTTGCGACATCAATTGGGAAACGCTTCGTGAGGACGAAGCGTCGTTCATACCTGCCAGCGAAAACCCGGAGGATACGGAGTACTTCGACGCTCGCGGTGCGACTATGCAGCAATTTGCGCCAGAGTTTCAGGACGATCCATCTTCGCCACTGCAGACGCCTGGTGCAGACTACCCTGATCGTCCGCACGATGCATTGTCCAGGGTTAGGAACCAGGTCAATGCTGTCAAGCGGAACTTGATGCCTTTGCACATACCACCACACGTACGCGATGCTCGGTCTCGTAGGCTGAGCGAGCCTGTTGTTGCCGACGACTTTGGCAACTTTCAGTTCAAGAACTTGCCGGTGCTTGAGAAAGCGAACAAGGATGTCCTTCAGAAGTTGCGCGCAGATGCCATGTCGGCGCCAAATTCCAAGGCTGGGAGCGGTGCTGGGTCGTCCTCTCCAGCCGTGGTCTCGCCATCTCCGGCACCCTCTCTGGAAGCGAGTCCGGTGATGCCAATGCCGCTCAAGCGCACTTTATCAGCCAACAAAGGCAACAGACCGCAGTCACCCTCACTGCTCAGTCATCAGAGCTCTTCGCCAAGCCGAGGTTCGCAGCCCTCGTCGCCACTTCTGGTGCAGTTCAGCGCCGGGCAGAATCAAGAACGTCGCAAGACGTCCAGCGGCTCCTCCAGCCTTTCGCAACAGACCAGCAATTCGCTGCAGCCTGGTAGCTTTTTCGATGCTCCGCGGCTTGCATTCAAGGCACCGTCTGCTGCACCCTCACCAGTCAAGTCTGCAAAGTCCGGCTCTGTGCAGCTGCCATTGACGGCGGACAAGGCTACAGAGTCGCCACGGCACGCCAGTATCTCCTCGCCGCGGCAGAGGTCTCACACGGTCGGGTCTCAGGAAGGCGACCTTGTGCCTGATCTCTTGCCGGCGCACCACAAGCGGAGAAGCGGGATTATTGATATCTCGCCATCATCCTCTGACAACGAAGATACGAGGCAGAAAGCTCTATTACGTGTCCAAAGACGGCGGCAGAGCTCTCGCAGACTGTCGCAGGTCAGCCTTGCCGATGGTCCATCCTTCCGCACGCTTGATGTTCTCGTATGCGAAGACCATCCTGTGTCGCGATTGGTCATGGAGCGCTTGCTAGAGAAGCTGCGGTGTCGTACCATTGTAGTAAACAACGGCTCAGAAGCTATGCGCTATGCCATGAGCAATGTCAAGTTTGACATTATCATGATGGAGTACAAGCTGCCGCAAGTCAACGGTGCGGACGTTGCACGCATGATCCGCGATACGAAGAACGCCAACTCGCACACGCCAATCGTGGCTGTCACTGGCTACCTCAAAGAGCTTCAAGCGCCACACCACTTCGATGCGCTTGTCGAGAAGCCGCCCACCAAGGAGAAGCTGGAGAATGTCATGGGCCAACTCTGCCAATGGAAGCCAGCGCCAGAAGGTTGGAGGCCAACTCAAGCACAGCCTATACCCGTTTCTGGCACACGACAAGAGTCCGCACAATCAGCTCCTGCTGATGACAGCCCAACCACAACGTCTTCGCTGGGTGGCTTTAGCCAGGGCATGTCGAGTACCTGGCGCAGTAGTTCTACGAGCAGAGAGGACTCGATCAGCTCCTTTGGCGAGACAGACAGCCACCCAGGCAGCATTGGCAGCATACCTGTCATCATTAGCAGACAGCCCACCTGGGACGAAGAGCTGGAGCGTAACTTTGGCGGTCTCGGTATCTCCAAGCACATGTCCGCTAGTCCGGAGCTTGAATCCACCAAAGCCCGTCCTCACCAGACGCCAGCAACATACCCACCTCCAACATTGCGAACCGAAGCTTCGGCACCTGGGCGACTAGATACCAACACGCCACCAGTCATCCGCAAGCAGCCTTCCAGCGAAGCAATCGAAGCAAAACGTCGCTCCCTGGAAAAGGTACGCCACGAATCCGCAGCAGAATCCGGCGACGACGAAGACGAAGAACTAGGCAATATGATGGTTACCCGCCAACGCTCACCCAAACGCAGTACCGCGAAACGCACCTCCAAGCTTGGAACAGAAATGATGCGTACGAACAGCCAAGGCAGCGTCATTTCCGTCGAAGACCTCACGACCATGCAAAACGCCTCAAAGGACAAGCTTGAGAGTGACCCACCGGCTGCGCACGCTATAGCAGAGGATCCCGCAGCGGAGGTAGAAGCTAGTGGCCATCTCACGCCTCCCGAGTTCTTCGCGGCGAAGGAGATTGGGGATGGGCATACGGAGACGGTTGATATGGATGATGTTGGGCCTAGGGGGGAAGATGCCGATGCGACGCCTAAGCCTCATCATGTGAATGACCCGGAGACGCCTGAGCCGCAGCATGAGACTGATCCGGACCCGACGCCTAGGGCTTCGACAAGCCCTTTACACCATGACTGAGGCGTTTGCGACTTACGTTCGTTACCTATTACTGGATTTTCCTTTGATTGTCATATTTACGAGTCTACGGCGAGCATGCTTTGAGCAAGGTGTTGGTGGAGTTTTTTTTGAATCATGGGCCAGCACTTTGATGTGGCATTGAAGCACACAGTCAGTCAGTCTTTTCACTCGGAATTGGGCACGTTATTCAGGTGTCGTTCCGTACAAGAGCAAGAATGTATTTCGTATGTATGCGTACTTTGGTTCAGCAGGCGGGCAAGCAGGCAGGATGGCAGGACAGCAGAGGCGGAGGGGTTACGGCGCCTGGCATGGGACAGACAAGGTTTCGCAGAGACTGCACGGCCAAAAGCAAGCGAGCAAGCAGAGTGAAAAAGCTGGACAGGAAGGTCAAAAGACGGGTGATGGCGGTCGCAGGCGCTTGCGCTTTTGGTGTACCACAGTACTATCGTGGAGCTGGAAGTGCGCTTGAACAGCACCCTTCTTCGCACCGCCTTGACGGCGTGTCAAATGCTAGTTCATGACCTTATACCCTTCCCTACCGAAAAAGTCACACTGGGCATCCGCATCCGGATCCTCCACAGGCGAGATCGTAGTGTATGTGACCGCCAATGTCTCAAAGCCCACCGACTCCCCATTCGCCACCGTGCCATCGCCACCACTGACATAGCTAGGCCAGAACGGTGCATCAGAAATCCTCATCACATTAGGATCGTGCGTGACGGCGAAAGATATCCAGTACGAAGACATGATCTCCGCCAGCGTCTCGTTGTTTGCACCAGGCCAGCCGGTAACGTTCGAGGTCAGGAAGGCTGCGGTGGAGCCGTGAAGCT
>JAKLLW010000910.1:0-21728 GCA_022814695.1 Neocatenulostroma microsporum | reverse complement strand
GCTATCTACTTTAAATAGGACGACAGTTATTTAATAGTACTATATACGCTATATAAAGCGTTTACTAATACTCTAATTCTAGCTTACTACGACCTAGAGTTACCGATTATAGTCGAGACCGACGCTTTAGACTACGTTACTACTAGAATACTCTTATAGCTCTACGACGACGTCTAGAAGCCTATAGTATACTTCTCTAAAAAGATAACGATCTCTAAGTATAACTACGAGATTTATAATAAGGAGCTCTTAGCTATTATTAAGGCCTTCGAAGAATAGCGACCTAAGTTAATAGGTATCTAAGAAGATCCTATACGAGTCTTTACCGACTATAGAGGGTTAGAGTAGTTTATAACAACTAAGTAGCTTAACCGGTAATAAGCCTAGTAGAGTAAGTTCCTTACTAGATTCGACTTTATAATTAAATAGCGACCTAGTAAGGACTAGATAGCTAATAGCCTTTCCCGTCGTACGTAAGATACTACCGCTACAATACCGGACGATATAAGAAATAGGTAGTAGGTAATACTAAAAGCCTACAATCTATTAAAGGACGTACGGCTAGATCTTAACTTAAGTTACGTAAGTATAGAAGATCCGATAGAGTACGCGTATAGGTAGTATACTCTAGCTATCGTAGTACTAGAGATTAACGAAGTCTTAGTCGAGGAGTTACTTAACGAAGCTTATCTATATAATAAGCTTATAGTCGCTATTCGCGATATACTTACTATAGGCGCTAACCGACTACTAAAGGGTACGGATATACGTATCTCGCTTAGCGATTACGAGGACTAGAACGGCGTAATTACTATTAAAGGGTTAATTTACGTACTAGACTACGACGACCTACGACTAGAGGTAATAAGGTAGTACTATAATATACCTCTTACTAGATATCTAGAGCGCGATAGAATACTCGACCTTATAATAAGGAAGTACTACTAGCTAGGTATATATAGCGACGTACGCCGGTATGTCGATAACTACTATATATATAAACGTATAAAGGCTTTCCGTAATACTTTATAAGGAGTACTTCGTTAGCTACCTATACTAAGCGGCGTATATAAGGAAGTAACTATAGACTACGTTACTAGCCTACCGAAGAGTAAGAGCTACGAAGGTATAGAGTACGAAAATATCCTTACTATTACCTATCGATTGTCTAAGCGTAAACACTATATTCCTATAGTCGATATAGAACCTAAAACGGTAGCTAAGGCTATTCTACGCTACGTTATTAAGGATGCCGGCGTTATAGAGAAGGTTATAACCGATAGAGGTTCTTAATTTACTAGTACCTTCTAGAAGAGGCTTTACGATAGACTCGGTATAGAACGTAAGCTCTTAACCGCCTTCTATTTATAGACCGATAGATAGTCGGAGCGTACTAACTAAGTAATAGAGTAGTATCTACGCGGTTATATTAACTACGTATAGGATAATTAGGTTTAATAGCTCCCTATCGCGGAGTTCGTAGCTAATAACGTTAAGAACGAGACGATTAGTATATTGTCGTTCTTTATAACCTTAGGTAGATATTCGCGGATAGAGCCGATAAACTCTACTAAGCCTATAGTTAGGCCGATCCTATAGAAGTAGAAAATTACTCGAGAAGATACCGACAAGTTTACTTTATATATAGAGGACTTATACTAATACTATACGATATAGATACGATATACTTAATAACGGTACGAAGCGGTACTTACCGGACGAGTACCTATACGTACGTATAAGCCTAGAGAAAAGGTATAGTTAGATATACGTAATATTACGACGAAGCGACTAAGTAAGAAGCTTAACTATAAGAACTATAGCCCGTTTACTATTAATAGATTAACTGTACGCGACGTTTACCGGTTAAAGCTTCCCTCTATAATACGAGTATATAATACCTTCTATACTAGCCTATTACGGCCGGTCTCCGAGAACCCCTTCCCGAACTAGAACGACGTCGAACCGCCCCTAATCGAAACCGAATACGATAGTATAATTTAGGATTACTAGGAGGTAGAAGCTATTAAGGTAAGTTACTAGACTAGTAAGACTAAGCGAGGAGTAGTATATACTATAAGATAGGTCGGTAGAGCGGTAACTAAAGAGCTATATAAGAACGTAGTAAAGAGTAGTAACGACGTATTAGTAGATTACTACTATAAGAACCCTCGTACTACTAGTCTACTACCTAGCTAGAAGCGTCTAGCTAGTTAGTAGTACTAATACTATAGTCCGTACGGTAGTTACTAAGTATTAAACCTTAGCGTAATACGAGTTAGAGGCTATCGCGGTATACGCGATAGATACGGCTTAGAGGCTCGTTACTACTATACTATACCTCTAGCTAGTAGTATAATAGCTCTTTATAGTACTATAGACTAGCGGTACGAGGCGGAGGTTATAGCTATAGTTATAAGATATAATTATAGTTACGGATAATAATTATAGAGGGTATTTTAATAGATATTAGAGTACTCGCTAGTACCTTCGTAGCGTTTAAAGGGGGGGGTAGTATTATAGGCCTAGTATTTACGTACCTATAGCGTGTATATAATAGTACGGCTACGCGTACTAAGGTAGCCTACTTCCGATATTTACGCGGTATATACTTCTCTTTTCGAGAGTACGCGTTCCTTCCTTTCTAGCTCTCTATAGCTAGTATTCGATTTTTACCTATATATACGCCTTCTACATAGTACCTATATTACGTATATACTTTCTATAAAGCTACGCTACTTCCTTTTCGAGAACCTTCTTCTCTCTTTAGCTAGTCTCTTTATAGTAAATTGTTACTACTACTATTCTATAATACTAAGCTATTAAAGGATATATATAGTCTCTAAAGCTAATAATTTAATATTAGTACTAGCTCTAAGACTCTAGTAAGCTATATCTAAAAGCGTTCTCTATATTAATACTATATCGTAGAATTAATATTATAGAATCTTTCTATATTAAAACTAAATACTTATTTTATAAAGATACGTATTTTAAACAATATATACTTAATCTAAAAGACTATATTAATACGTAATTAAGTACTCGTATATAGTCGACATACTAATATAGTTTCTACTACTCTCTATAAGAAAGTTATTAAAGCGTACTTTAGAAAGTTATTATTCTATAGTCTTTATAACTATTTAACTATTTAACTATTTAACTATTTAACTATTTAACTATTTAACTATTTAACTATTTAACTATTTTAACTATTTAACTATATTAACTATATTAACTATATTAACTATATTAACTATATTAACTATATTAACTATTTAACTATTTAACTATTTAACTATTTAAATATTTAACTATATTAACTATATTAACTATATTAACTATTCAATAACTATATTAACTATATTAACTATATTAACTATATTAACTATATTAACTATTCGATAACTATATTAACTATATTAACTATATTAACTATATTAACTATATTAATTATTCGACTATATTAATTATTCGACTATATTAATTATTCGACTATATTAACTATTCGACTATTCGACTATTCGACTATTCGACTATTCGACTATTCGACTATTCGACTATTCGACTATTCGACTATGTTTTCCTATCTATAATGGTAGCGTAATAAAGGCCGTCTAGTACTACTAGTATATAGAAAATACCGGTACGCGGGACCTCCTATAAGCCTATTTATCTACCGAAAAAGTAGTATTCGGCTTCTATTATAACTCTTAGCTACTCTAAGCCTCGCTAGAATAACCCTCTTATAGCTTTCTATACTAGTACTACTAAACTTCTCGAAAGTCTACCGGCATATAGTAATATAAGGGTTTTTACTTTAAAACCGCGGTAAATATAAAAGGTACTAGTAGAGCGAGGATACCGATACTCGTAATATCGCTATAGGCAAGGTTTACTATAAGTAACTAAGTATCTATCTAGGTATCTATCTAAGTATCAAGTATCTAACTGACTATTTGACTATCTATCTAGCTATGTAACTAACTATCTAGCCAACTATCTAGCTGTCTATCTACCTATCTATCTATCCATCTACCTATCTATCCAACTCTCGATCTACCTATCTATCCAACTCTCTATCTACCTATCTATCCAACTCTCTATCTAAGTCTGTATCGAGACCTTTTAATTACTAAACTAGCTATTTAGTCGCATAGCTAGCTAGCTTGCTGTTCAGGTAGATATTTATAGTGCGTCTACTCTGCGCCTTATGTATAGCGCATAATATGTTAATAACGTTCAGCCGAAGTCTCTTAGGCTTCTAGAGACTGGTCTTAAGATTATTCCTAGAACATCCCAAAATTGCGTCACACCGAGGGCACCAAAATTTAGGCACAAGATTTATCTACACCTAAATTTCGAGCAGATTTTCGCGATTTTCGCGATTTTTCGGCGAATCCTGGCGTAATATCTACTACGGTTGTACCTAGCCCAGAAAATTTATTGAAATTTCTAGAGCATATCTTGCGCGGATGTGAATCGCAAATGCTATGTGATACGGAAACGGGGGCATCAAACTGTTCGAATGCATGACCGTGCGACAAGGGACTAGACCGCTGGCCACTGTTGTCCTAACGACGGAGCGCCCAAAAAGCCGTTGAACGCAGCCTTGCGTAGCCTTGCGCAGCCTTGCGCGGTCCGTCCGAGTGAACACGCTTTGGTATGGTTAATAACATATGCTGCTTTTCACAACGCTATTGCAACGATCAGAACATTCCAGAGATCTATACTCGACCTTGCAGCGTTGAAAAGTTGTGAGATGTCCACTCGGCTGCGATTTATCGCTCCCAGAAGTTGCATCTCCAACGAGGTCATTGCCGACATTCTTCTGCTTTTGGAACAATTCCAATGCACTGTATGGTCCATTAGAATCAATTATTGCCCCAGAGGGACAGCCGATTGATGCTACAGTGTGTATCTCCGATTAGTAGCCGAACGATGGACATCCCTTGCGGAGACGTCGGTCGGCGACGAGATATGGCACCAAGCTCCACTCGCGGCTAAATCCAATGCCCCTCCACTCCTCCACATCGGCATGTGATCTGCCGAGCCATTGGCTTGTGACGACATTCGCCTCCAGAATATTTGGGAGAGCTCAGAAGTATATTAGCAACGACAGTTCTGTCCTATCTTATAGACCATCCAGAATATCCAACAAAAATGTCGAACCCCAAATCCTCATTCACGAACGAGCTCGCTCTCGGCGAGGCTCCTCGCGGAGCTGCAAAACCTCGAGTGATCGTCACAGGCGGCTCTGGGAAACTAGGCAGATCGACTGTAAGATACCTTGCCGACGAAGGCTGGGAGGTCATATCCGTCGACACACGCCGCCCACCGGGCATCAGCGAAGATGGCAAGAGTGGGCTGAACGGTGCCTACCGCTTGGTCGAGATCGATCTGGAAGATATGGGCAGCGTCCTGGAGACGTTTATGAGCACGGATATGGCGTACTCCGGCATTCAGGCTGTGGTCCACTTGGCTGCGATCCCATCTCCCGGCCAGACGAACGCAAGCAGGCAGTTCAGGACAAACACAATGGGGACATATAACGTACTCGAAGCGTGCCGCAAGCTCAAAATCAAGAACATCGTGCTGGCTTCGTCCGAGACGTTGATTGGCATTCCGTTCGATCCGCATCCGCCAGAGTCGTTGCCGATCACAGAAGAGCATGAGCGGAAGCCAGAGTCGGCGTACTCGCTGTCGAAGCTGATGGGCGAGACAATGGCTGAGCAGTATGCCAGATGGGACCCGGAAGTCAAGATCGTGTCGCTTCGGTTCAGCAATGTCATGTTGCCGCAGGAGTACAGCACATTTGAGGGTTGGCAAGAGGACCCGAAGGCGCGATACTGGAACTGCTGGGGTTACATCGGTGAGTGGGCGCGTCCAGAAACCATATGTCGTATTCCATGGCTGACGGACATACTTTAGATGCCCGAGACGGCGCGCAGTCAGTCCACCTCTCGCTCAAAAGTGACAAGAAGGGTCACCACCAGTACCTCATTGCTGCGCCCGATACATGCATGCGGAAGAGCAACGACGAGTTGGTCAAGGCCATGTTCCCGAACGTCAAATACAACCCAACGGCAGGTCCGAACGACACTCTGCTTTCCATCGAGAAGGCCAAGAAAGAGCTTGGCTTCAAGCCGGCGTACAAGTGGCAGGACCAGGTGGGAAAATAGGATGTATCGGGCAGGAACTCTGCGGACTGTGGTTGACCTGAGGCTGCCCATCGTCTCAACGCTCAGTGGTCGATATCCGGCCGAACAGACGTCTTGAGAACGAATCGATCTCGAATCGCAGCCCCGGAACGCTGGGATGCATTTCCATGGTTGTCGAGCGTAGTGATAGTTGCGGAAACTTGGCTAGAACCGAGCCAGTTTCGACGATCGGCATGGATGTCGCCTTGAGTTTGAAGGCTGGCGTGCTATTAGTGCAACACCAATACATATAGAATCAACCACGTCCACGACGCAATCTTCGTCTGAGGCGTCTCGGTGCATGCCAATGCATCTCATTGATAGTCCAAAGGCAACTGTAGCATGTCTGCCATGGATCCGTCCATGATCGAGGCTAGCAGGTCAGGATCGATGGACGCGTTCGCGTTGTAGTCTTCGAAAATGTATCCGTATTCTTGATGTTGTTGACCTTCTAAGCTAGGCCGCAATTGTCGCCCATGATTCTGACATTCAGTACGCTGTGGCGCCCGTCCATCATCGACGTTCTTTGAACGCCCTTGCCTTGCAAGATCCAGAAGGGTCGTCGCAGCGTGCTCACAGCCTGGCGTAATGCCATCTGGACTTTCTCCAGAGAGTGGGATTTCAGCGAACCGGTTGATGCGATCTTCCAGATCCTCTAGCCCATGCCTGCCGAGATGTGGATACCGCAATATGTCGGCCTTCACGTTGTCGTAGACGAGCGACACCATGGACAAAGTCTCTTTCCATCCCTGAACAATCTTCCACAGCGCACCAGTGTCTTCTAACCAAGCTAGAGCCCAGCGCAGATTCTCTTCTCCCAACTTTGTGCCTGGCGCCATGTACGGCCAAGCCTGCGCATAAAGGAGTGTGAATGCGGCAGAGTACACGCAGAATGCTACAAATACGGTCTTGATTTCGACGCCGCGTTTCTGTGCTGCTCTGAGAAGGTCGACTATGCTCGTGGCCGATTCGAAAAGTATCTCGGAATTCGCAACCCACCAGCGGTCAGGAGGCTGGCCGACAAGCAGTGGAGGATCGATCGGTCCAATCGGGAAAGTGCACCTGTGTGGCAAGAAAGGGACGTATTCGCGGTGCAGGAATAGCTGATTGAGATAGTAGATGAGGTTGACGAAGACAAATTGCTGACCCTGGTTTCGAGCAATGTGCGCCTGTAGATTGCTATCGCGGGGAGAGTAGTGAAGCTTTCCAGACATAGATGAACGCCAGCGATCCAAAGCTGTCTTCATCCTATTCCAGAAACTCCCTTGGTTCCAAGGTGAGCTTTGAGCGTCTTCGGGCTCCAGACGACGGCCGCCGGCGCATATCCAAGAAGAGAGCGTCGACCAGATATCCAGGCCTTTTATGATGAGAGGTAGACTCTTATCGCAGTCGTCAAGTTTTTGGACCTTTGTCGTCTCGTCGGGTGTGCTCAGCGCTAAGCGCAGCAAATGCGGCGAAGGTTCGTCGGGCTCGGTCTGGAAGGCGAAGTCCTCTTCACCAACTGGCATAGATAAGTCGAGCCTGGCAGCCTGGAAACTCTGCGGTCGATGCTTGCCACCGCTCAAAAGGCAGTCCACAACGAACGCGGCCCATATCGTGCGGCGAATGCACTCTTGCGAGGTACGTTGCTCGGCACTGCTCCCACTATCATCAAGTGACGTGCCCCTGGTGCTATTGGGCTCAACTAAGTAGGGTGTCAATGCTTGCGCCATCCTGATGGCTATGCCTGTTAGCGCGTCAGCTAAGGCGTCGTACCAAGCGGTAAGTGTGATATACCAGCTAGCATCCATGCGCGGGCGCCGTTGCCAGCGCCCCAATAGTGCAGAGCAACCAGCAGCAAAGCTTGAACTGTTCCAACGTCTGGAGTGTCGAGTACTCGGAGCATGGCCGCAGTCTCGGCCCTCGCCGCATACAATTCGCCCGCCGCTTCTGGCCCTCCATGTTGGGAAACCAAGCTAGGCACGAATCGGGCGGTCACGGCAAGGATTGCATGCAGCCTCATGGGTTCCACGCGCCCTTCAAGAAGCTCGTCCGTAAACGATGGCCGATGCAGAAAGCCAAACTCGGGAAAGAGGGTCCGCAGCAGCTCGGAGGCCTGGAGCAGTATCTCAGGCGCAGGGAGATCTGGGAAGGCACCCGATGGCGACTGTAGAACATGGCCCACTTCATGAGAGGCACTGGAAAATTCCAGTCTAGGTCGTTTTGGGGTTGGCGGTGCGTGTGACTGGGCAGCACCATGTGAAGTGTTTGCGGCCGGGCCCTCGTCTGTCTCCTCTAAATCAAGCCGTCTAACCTTGTTCCTGATGACGGGCGCACTCAAGATGCAGTCCGGCCTGGAGACAGCGATGCACGCGCGACACGGAGCGACGCCATCATGGTGGCACTTGATCTTGGACCTGCTGTTGGTGCGCAAAATGCGCAGGCAGGGTCAGTCAAAAAGGCGTGGAAACATCCACGATATATCGCATACCGACAGTACTGGCATGCTATGGTTGTGCGCATGGCGGGAAGCGGAAGCGCACAATTTGATTCCAGACGCGCAGAAAGTGGAAGAACGCAAAGGGGAAAGCTGCGACGATGAGATGCGAAATGCGAGATGCGAGTCGGGCGATATCCGGCCGGAAAAGTGTTCGGGAAAGAGTGATAAGCGAAGCCGAAAAGCTGCATCCACCCGACCTTGACCATCAACTTCACCTAACGTTATCTCTAGTGTAACGGATCCGCCTTTCATCGCCGGTGGTGCCATTGAGCGCGTCCACGCAAGTATATAGACCATGGACACCTTTTTGTTCCGCGACGGCGGCATTGGACACCACGTCCGTGTCACAACTTTCAATCATGTCGCCCGTCACTCAGGACCTTGAAGCCATCGCGGTGAATAATGTAGAGCTGGAGGTGCCTGCCTTGGGTCGCGCAAGAGGACTTTGCTACGACGGAAGCACATGTCAATATCTCGGCATCCCCTTCGCTACCATCCCCGGGAGATTCAGAAGGCCGCAGCCTGCTCCCACACCTTGGCCGGACTGGCACCTGGATGCTACCAATCTTGGGTAAGTTTAGACGGATCACACGCCTCATGCGTAATCATGACTGACCAGCGTGCGAAAGACCGTACTGTCCGCAGCCTCCGCGCGACTTCTACCCGATACCAGTTCCGCCACAGCGGCCATGGGCAGCCGCCGCACCGCCGACTTCATCGACAGAATGCCTCAACCTCAACATCAGCGTTCCCTTCCCACCCCATGACCTCAGATCAAAAGCTCTCCCGGTCATGGTATTCGTGCATGGCGGAGCTTTCGCCTATGCCGCCGGATCTGCGGCCATATACGACGGCCGTGTGCTCGCTGATATCTCGCGGGATGAAGCCGGCAGTCCGACAATCATCATAACCTTGAACTACCGTCTTGGTGTCCTAGGCTTCCTCGCCAGTAAGGAGATCCGGGAGTACAACGCTTCTTTTGGCGAGGAAGGCGTGGGTAATTATGGGATATGGGATCAGGTGGAAGCACTTCGTTGGGTGAAGCAGCACATCTCAGCGTTTGGCGGCGATCCAGATCGTATCACTGCATTTGGACAGAGTGCTGGAGGAGGTATGTGAACTCGAAACCTGTTCCCATACTTTCCAGCCCAGTTCTGACACCTGCAGTTTCCATCAACGCTCATCTTCTTCGCAACGAGCCGCTGTTCTCCGGCGCCATCCTACAGTCCGGGCTCCTGCCTCTTTGTGGTATAATGTCCGAGTCCGAATACCAAGTCGTATACGACAAGATGCTGCAGACGCTGGGCTGTCCATCCGATCTTTCGCCCCAAGACCGCCTAGACTATCTTCTCAACGTTTCGGAAGAGAACCTAACCGCCGCAATGGTCCCAGTCTTCATCATCCCGGTGGTTACTATGGCACTCTGTGACGACGGCGTGCTCATACCTGGTAAGATGCCATCATGGTCTGACTTCCCTTCGGTAAAAGTGCCATCCTGGTGTCCCCGAGTGATGGTCGGCGATGCGGCCAACGAATGTATCATCTGGAACAAGTCCTTCCGGCATCACGATGGAGCTTCTGTCGCCAAAGTTGCCGCTTCCTTCTTCACTCCTGAGCAAGCCGAGAAGATTCTGGACTTGTATTCAATCTCTTCCGAAACTCCCAAAGCGGAGGCCTTCGACAAGATAGAGAAGTTGACCACGGATGCCATGTACCTGGCTCCGAACTACGATTTCATGCAAGCAAACACCAATTGCTACGCATACCACTTCGACGAGCCCTCAAGATACGACAACGAGTGGGGCGGCCTCGCACACCATTCGCTCGAGAACATCTACATCTGGAACGTTCTGCGACACACCTTGGACCCAGCACAGCAGAAGCTAGCCGCAAGGATGGCCGCTCTTTGGCTCCGATTTGCCGCTGGTGACAAGCCTTGGCCTGCTTTTGGGCAAGAGCAGAACATCATGCTATTCGGTGGAGGCAAGGCAACACTATCGAATCCCGCTCAAGACGCCAAACGCGGCTACAGGAAGTGGGAGAGCATCCGAAACATGGGTGGCAAGGGCCTGATCGAGACCTGGGGAGAGTTTGCCTTCCAGCTATGCATCTCGAAGCGAGAGTTGCTGGACCCTAGCTTTGAGACGAAGGCCATGCCGGTCGAGCCGATGGCATGCACGAATGGCAAAGGGCAAGAGCCTGGGGTGCTGTAGTTGGCCAACGGGCCGTACGTGTATATCCATCCGCTTCGCTCGCTTCTACCCGGGCTGCCACGATCGACGTGAGAGTGTCTAGCTGCGCCCGTGGCGTGACAATGGGACCATGCTGAAGACTTGCTGGCTTTGAAAAGCAGCCACGCAGGCTAGGACAGATCTGTCCGCCACTTGACCGCTTCCGGACGCTTTCGTATCTCATTCAACTCGATCTTCGCATGGCAGATGTGGCAATCAGCGTCGTACTTATGCTCGGCCCCTCCACCGTCGTGCTGCGATAGCACTTCTCCAAACCTGCGCACGTTCGCCACGTCAATCGACTGCTGCACGATGGGTGGGTACCTCCTCGTGTACTTCAGATCCCACAATAGACTTTTGGTCTCTCTGCGTTGCTTGGCGAATTCCTCATGCTCCTCCGGCGTCTTCGCGTATACCGCGTTCAGCTTGTCGAATACATCACCTATCGTACCCTCTCCAGCAGGATAGCGCCAGAAGACATCGTAAGTATTATGTGGCTCGTTAAGGTATTGGTTTCCCACCTGCGCATCATACTGCACCTTCAACCATACTCGGACCGGCATGGAGGCGTTGGAGAGTTTGATCCGTCTCCACAGCGCACCTTGTGGTCCGGCGCGCTGGCTACGCTTATAGGCCACCCAGTCATAGACGCTAAAAGGGTCATTCGCGTAGAAGTCGAAGTGGGCGGTGTGTCGCTCTTCAGACCAAATTGTAGTCTTCACGAGGCCGATTTTTGGTGGCCCAAAACACCGAGTGAGCTTCTGCAGAACCGTTTGAGTGACCACATCTGTGGTATGATCCGCGTACTCAAGCTGCATAGTCCGGCGCAGCTCTGGAGAGCCTTCGATGACGTTCTTGAAATCGTAGCTGACTCTGCGGATCACGAAGAGTTGTCGTAATGCCTCGATGTTCCCCAAATGCTTAATTGCGTAATTGATAATAGGCTCCAGAAGCTCCGGAATGGCGCAGACTTTACCGACCGCAGACGAGGCCATTTCGTTGGCCGTTGCTCGTGATACTGATGAGTGTTCGGCGGATGTTCTTTCGATGGTGCTTTGTTGAAGAGCGACCCTATGTGGCAACTGGAGACAACTGTACGGTCTCAAAAGCTCCGAATGTCTGAAGCTCTACCCAAGCCGGACTGTTGGAAACTTGTATCCCACTTAACCAGAACGTCCTTGTGCTGCTGTATCGCCCCCCAGATTACTATGCACGTTCCGTATTGTCGAGGGTCAGTTTGGCCGGATCACCAACGGGTCTACCACCGAGCTTGGATCTCAAGGAGTTTCCATACTTTCAGGGTCGCTGAAGTGCCTCGGTGTTCGTTTCAGGAATACCGGGACTGCTGTGAAAAGGGTAGGCACGCAACCTCAACCGCTAATCAGCAATTCGAATGGGAAATTCGCTCTTCATGAACTGCATCAGCTAACCACCTTCGAATGGATGCACATTCGAAGCCAGGCGTTGCGATATGCCGCTTGATGTTTTGATATCCCAGTCTGTCAGCTTTCGATGTCGATGGAGGCCCCTCGCGGCTTTGTGACAGTTGCCTCCATGCAGACAGGTGCGTGCAGGTGGGCATTGCTTAAAGCTCTCAAGTCTTATCATGAGCATTGACAACGATGTCTGTCGTACGGCGCAAGCTTTGCTGCCTTCTGCTGAAAGGTGGAAGCCATCGGCTGAAGTTCGGGAACGACACGAGCGCGTGCGAGGCGTCTCGAAACGTTTCTCCAAATCGCAAGGCAGACGGACACATCGCAGCACTTCTTCAAGTCTCTCGTGAGTGTTTGTAGCAGAGACTACACATCGCATCACGGCTATATACAGGCGCAACCATGCCTACATACTGGCTCTCAGATTCGCAGAGTCCGTCCTCTATTCCACTCACTTCCCCAACGACATGTACTAACACCATGAACCAGAGGTCGGCGTAGCCTTCTGCAGCGGCGGTAGGTATGCTCACCACAAGCCTCTCACATCTCTCTACGCTACTCATACTAATAATACACTGCTTGGTAGGTTTCTTCTTCCTCGTCTTCGGCCTCATCCTCTTCTTCGACCGCGCTCTCCTAGCCATGGGCAACATCCTCTTCCTCATCGGCATCACCTTACTCCTCGGTCCTGCACGAACATTTGCCTTCTTCGCACGAAGACAGAAATGGAGGGGTAGTCTGGCCTTTTGGGCGGGGATACTGCTGATACTGATTCGGTGGACGTTTATTGGCTTTGGGGTCGAGTGTTATGGGATATTCATCTTGTTTGGAGAGTATGTGGATACCCATACATGGAGGGTAGAGAGTTTGTTGAAGGGGTATGCTGACTTTGCGGTGTAGGTTCTTCAAAACGATAGCAGGCTTCGCGTACAACATACCCGTTATTGGGCCTTACTTGGCACGAGGGCTGCAGGTAGCAGGAGACAAGGCTGGCGCGAATGAGAGAGCGCACAAGGACCTACCAGTCTAGATCGACCTCGAACGCATCAAGGCTCGGCGCATAATGTCAAAGTGAGAGCTGCGATGGGAACGCGGCGCGACTGGATGAGAGCATGCGACGTATAAGAACGCATCTACGCGCTACACCAACCCACGAGCCGAGACGCCAAGCTGGATATCTTGTACTGCAAGCAAGACTTTTGCAGCTCGAACACCGAACGCCGGAGCAAGCTCGACGTCGCAGCGCTCAGTGGACACCGTTGGTCGCCTTACTCTTCACCTGCCGCCTAGTCCGGACCGCATCTGCAAGCTGCTCAAGCACCTCGACCGTCGTATCCCAGTCGATGCAAGCATCAGTAATGCTCACACCCCGCTTCAGCGATGCCAAACCCTCGCCGGTCGTCTTCTGGTTGCCTTCATCGAGATGCGACTCGATCATGACACCAACGATGCCATCCTGGCCTTCGCGGAGCTGGTCGCCGATGGTCTGCGCGACCTTGGGCTGGTTCTTGTGGTTCTTCTGGGAGTTGCCTACAGCAGAAACGGTCAGCAGAGACATCATCGTAGCAATGCTAGTGGATGGACTTACCATGCGAACAATCAATCATCATCACCTCTGGCAGCCCCTTCTTCTTCAGACCCTCCCTCGTCTTCGCGACACTCTCCTTGTCAAAGTTGGTGCCTGTCGTGCCACCGCGCAGAATGACGAAGCAGTCCGGGTTGCCCGCCGTCCTCGTAATAGCCGCAAGACCTTGCTTCGTGACACCCATGAAGTGATGCTTGGCAGCCGCAGCTCCGATCGCATCAACGGCCACCGTCAATCCACCATCTGTGCCGTTCTTGAAGCCCATTGGGAAAGACAGACCAGACGCAAGCTCTCTGTGCAACTGCGACTCCGTCGTCCTAGCTCCAATAGCACCAAGAGAGATCAGATCGGCGAGGAACTGCGGGCTAATGGTGTCCAACATCTCACTCGCAATCGGCATACCCTGGCTCGTCAAATCACAGAACAACTTCCTACTAACCCTCAAACCCTTGTTGATCTTGTACGTCTCGTCAATATCGGGGTCGTTGATCAGACCCTTCCATCCTACTGTTGTGCGTGGCTTCTCGAGGTAAGCTCGCATAATGATGTGCAGGTCGCTCTTAAGCTTGTCGGCGAGCTTGACAAGACGGGAGCAGTACTCGACTACGGCGTCGGGGTCGTGGAGAGAGCAGGGCCCGCAGACAACGAGGAGACGGTCATCGCGTTGCTTGATGATCTCGATGGCGGCTTTGCGGCCGGCGAGGACGGTGGGGAGGGAGTTGGCGGGCGCTGGGAGCTCCGAGGTGAGGAGTTGAGGTGGGATTAGAGGGTCGTATCCGAGGACTGTGAGTAGTATCCGTTAGTGTTTGAGATGTGTTAGAGCTTGGCAGGGAGAGGTTGTGCGTACCGCGAACATCGTCGCTGACTTCTTGGAGATCGTCGGCCGCCATATTGTGGGATTTGGCTTCGAGTCGCGCCTCGCTGGTTGCAGGCTCGCTATGTTTTGATGTGGGTCTGACTATGTTATGCTAGAGCTAGTAGAGACGACAAGTGCTTGGAGAGAGGTGAGTAGAAGTGAGGAACGCAACGGCGGTGACGAGTTGTCACAGAGCAATCAAAAATTCGACGTTCGAGATCGCCAAAAATGATTCACTGCGGGGCAGCCATTCCAGGAACGTGCCTCGGTGGGGTTCGAGACTCTCGACTGGGGACATGCAACTGACCACATACTTATCCAATTGAGGTACGCGTTGAGCAGTAGAAATTGCATACGAACATTGTGCGTGGTAGAGCGCACATAAGGGCATATAAGCATCCCTGACACATCTCTGCGACACGACTGAGATAGGGCCCCACGGCAGGCTTGGCAAAATGCATGTGAAGATTGGGATGAGTCTCCACCGATCAAGAGATCGTGGTCTCAATTGTTCACAAATTGACTACAGCATACCCTTGGCTGTCTGCTCCTTCCTCTCCTCCCATACAGTCTTCCCACTACAACTACACACCGTCTTATCGTTGTCCCACACTCCTGCGGATCGCGCAATCACACCCACAAGCGTATCTGCGTCCTCCTTGTCAAAGTTGTCCTGCTTCCTGCTCACGACAATACTCCTGCCTATAAGCTCCCAGATCTGGATCGGCTTGTCCAGGAACACAGACCCTAGACCAGACTGGCTGACCTCGATGGTCCCAAAGATCCCTTTGGCTGTTCGCGGTGGCGAAGCCTTCTTCGCTGATAGCATATCCCAAATACCGCCGGTTGAGCCTGCACCGTTGCTGATGTCTCCCGTCTCGCGTACAGTGACACTATAGCTTCCTGGACTCACGCCTCGAAGAGTCATATCCAGTAGCGTCATGTTTGGTGAGACTTCCACCATCCGGATGAGGCCTCGTACATGGTCCTTTACGGATGAGGAATGGGTTTCGAGAATGCAGACCGCAGCGCTCTCGGCCTTGCCTGAGCCTCGTAAGATAGCGTCGCGGCCTGTATCTTGAATCGCAGAGACGATTGCCGAAGGCGCAGCGTTGCCAGTTACGGAGATGAGCTGGGATTGCAGGTCCGCCGAGACGTCCGCTATGCCTGCTGCCCATCAGCAAACAGGCCGGATGTGCTCGAGTGCAGTGTTCGTACCGTCTAGCTTGTAGAGCGATGAAGAAACATCTTTGATGCAGCCTTCACACGATAGCGGAACGGCGAATGTCGTGTTGAATTTGGGGATCTGCTGAGGGACGGTCATGGTGATAGAGAATGGGCTGGTGACAATAAAGTTCGCTTGCCTACCGTGCAGTGAGATGTTTCTACGAGCATAGTGTTGGTGTTGGTTCGATTTCAAAGCCGGCATCGCTTGAATCGACCGAGGACCCAGTCGGCGGCGAATCTGAGACTCCCGAGCGAGCCTCCAACCTCAGGCACGCGACTCGATTCTGTACGCAACATATCATTAAGACGAGACGGGAGACAGCTGCGCACACAGGAAACTCTACCAGGATACCTGAAGCCCCAAGGGGCAACCCAAGATGTCGCAGTTCGTAGGCCAAGTACGCCAACAGCCTCCACCACCTCCTCCACCGCATACTGACCTCCAACAGACCCGCTTAGCCTACTCCCGCACCTGGCACCACCTCGACGTCGGCGCCGACACGCGCCCCCTCGGTCGCATCGCCTCCCAAATCGCCATAGCGCTCATGGGCAAACACAAACCCATCTACGACCCATCAACCGACTGCGGCGACTACGTTGTCTGCGTCGGCTGCCACGACTTACACACCACCGGCAAGAAACGATTCCAGAAAAAGTACTACAGACATACCACGCGACCAGGCAGTCTCAAAGAGATCACGATGGACAGGATGTTTGCGAAATGGGGTGGAGGAGAAGTGTTGAGGAGGGCGGTAAGGGGCATGCTGCCGAAGAATCGGTTGCGGGATGATCGGATGGCGAGGTTGAAGTGTTTTGAGGGGCAGGCGCATCCTTATAAGGATAACATTGTGAAGCTGGGAGGTGAGAGGAGTCTGGGGCAGTTGCCGGAGGTGAAGATGGCTTTTGAACAGCAGGCGGCGGCGTCACAACAAGCACAGCCATCGCAATGATATTAGGTGGGTACCTCTGTACTGCTACTGTTGCCGAGAACGATAAGGCGGCTGTATGAAAAAGCATAGCGAATGGAGTTCTGGGCCGTGTATCATAAACTTGCTATCTAAGAGGACGACGGAGAATTCGCTTGAACGCCAATCAGCACGTCTATTCTCACACTATGGTCTACAGTTTCGACGACACACCCTTCCTCGTGACCGTGCATTGAATCAGTCCATTAGGGTCGGATTGTGGTGCGTACACTTCCGCGTCTGCGCCGGTGTTCTTCAAGCCCTTGAACCAGCTCAGATCTGTATGCTTTGTTAGCAGATTCCTCTCGGCAAGACAATATGATGGAGACTCACCAATCTCAAAGTAATGCTTGTTAGGTAGACTGTACTCCACGCTCTCGACTCTGGGCACCGCCGCCAAGATCTGCTCGCTCATCTTGTACATCGTGTTCTGCACACTCGGACTGTTCTCCTTGGCAAACGTCTCGAGAGTGATCTTCTTCGCATCATTCCACGCTTGGTCGAAAGCTCCGACATCCTTCTTCACCTCAGAAACATCGCTGAATGTACGCCAGTTCCATTGGCTCTCGACTTCGGTGGAGAGGATACGGTCCCAGGTCTCTGGCAAGCGGGTGTACTCGTCGCGGTGGAAACCCCAGAATTGCGAGCCCGTGCTCTTGAGCACAAGGAGACCTGTAATACCTGAACGGATGCTGATGCCTTTGTTCCGTCGTGCAACGACTTCAACAACCCTCTTCTCGTCTCCATCCCGCAGGAAAGAATGCGGATGTGGCGTCCCGTCTACCTCCATCCTCGTCCACTTATGCACTGTTATGCTGACATGCGCTGCGGTTATGTGGCTGTACTCTTCGATGTAATGTTGCGCCAGAATGCTTCCAAACAGCTCTGGTGGGTTGACTGGGTGGAGTTTGGCCATAACATAGGCGGTCTGCTTCTGGGTATCTGTAGCGACGATGTTCGAGTTGTCCGAGTGTGTCCAGGAAGCGGCGATGTCGCCTTCGAGGAGAGTGCAGACGGTCATCTCGGTCACATCTTGCGTCTTGTCGGCGTTCTTTTGGACTTTGAAGAGGCGGACGTTGTCTTTGCCGTAGCGGGCGTAGCTGAGGGAGGCCATTGCGGTGGTATTAGTGCTGTTAGACTGTGGTTATGGTATAGAGACTGCTCTTGTCTTGCGTTGACAGCTCGAGGTTTTGTGGACGAAGCTTGGTTGCTGTGGAAGGCTGTGAGGTATGGTGAAGCTTTGTTGCTGAGATGATGAGTAGATAGCGAGGATATGTGAGGGAAGCAGGTAGACCTATCTGGATATATAGAAAAGCAAAAGGATCCTCTTATCGGCGAGGTGCACCATTGGACGGACGCGTGCGAGGTGTGTCTCATGAGATCGCCGTCGTGCTGCTTTGTCGGGCGAGCTCTCTTCGGCCAGCTCCGAACTCAGGTACAGAGTTCTGAGGGTAAAGCATGATTCTCGGCCTCAGTACACCCATGTAGGCATTGGTGTCTTCGTTCGTGACTCGAAGACTCGGCCGAATAGCAAGATATCGCCAAGCCGAAAGATGGTGTCTTGATGTGTGTACTGTATGCAGAAGGGGCGAAATGCTTGTGATCTCGATATAGCTGCAGGGGCCAAAGTCTCGATATAATCTGAAACGTGGAGGGCGCAGCGTGGGGTTTGATGATGATCCTCGAGATCCTTGGATGCAGATGCAGCAGCACCAGCCAGCCGTTCTCACACCGTCACCACTGTAGCCGTCAGTAGTGACCTCGCGGCCGTTACTATCTGTGCACTTGGACAGCCGTGCCTTGTGATCTATATATATATATATTTGCTCATGGACATCACGCGCCAACGTCAACAGTGCTAGCAGCGAGCATACAGCACACTGTGGGCTTGGAGAGTATCCCATATGCTCGAACACCGACAATATATGCATATATAACCTTCAATGCACGCCGACGTGGCCGATAGCGCGTACCACAGATGCGGGCGGCGTCACAGGGTTAGATGACTCCTACGCCGCGCCAAACCGGTCCCTTCACCGGCACCCACTCCAGTGATGGCTTGCTCCCGCCCACGAGGCCCAGTAAGGATGCTGGCCGCTCGCCCTCCGCCGCCAGCTTCCATACAGCTAGACAAGGACAGTCATACGCGAAATCAATGGGAATGCCAGGGAGCTTCACCTCAGATCTACGGACATTTAACTCAAGGATCGATCTATCACGGACAGAGTTCGCGAGCTATGGAGGGGTCGATGAGGTGGATGAGCTCACGGCGAGCGAGCAGCGGCAGACGGAGTATAGGGACAGGATTGACAAGGAGATGAAGATCAAGATTGGGACAGAGAACTTGCTGGAAGCGCTCAATGCGAAGAATGCGAAGCAGGCACGCGAGCAGCGCAGGGTGGTGGAGACAGAGTTGAATACTTCGAATCGCAAGATCGCGCAGCTCCAACTAGATCTGGAAGCGGAGGTAAAGCGGAGTAAAGAGCAGCAACCTGTGAGTCCGAAGGGAAGGCTGTCGCAGTTGTTTCGGTCGGCGCCTATGCGGTCGCCTTCCTACCAAGGAGCGCAGCAGGTTGGAGAGCAGGAGGATCAGAGCCATGATGCGGAGCTGGAGTCGCCTACATACATACTCGCCGAAATACTGCAAGCATGCGAAGTGGAAGGAATGTCTTCGGACTACTACGTGGGCCAGGCCAATGATTTGGTGGAGTTGTTCAAGCGGCATCAGACTCTAAAGTACGATCTGGCGTGGTCGATCTTTGGCCTACGCATGCAGATGATGCTGCTGAGTGACAGCCGGGAGGTGGTTGCTGCAGGCTACAGGGTGATGCGGTACGCGATCACAGACCGAAAGTCGCTACAAACGATCAGAGCTCTACAGACCGACTACCTGGTCATCCTATCGTTGGTCAAGGATAGCAAGGCTCGCGTAGAACGAGAACAGGCGCTGAAGTTCATTCGAGCGTTCCTGGACGTGAAGGACGGCGCGTTGGAGATACATCCAGCTGTTGCTCGCATCGTGGTGGCTGTAGCAGATCATGCGGACGATCAGCTCCGTGGGATTGCCATATTAACGCTTTCCGAGATGCTTCTGAAGCTGCCGATGCTCGTCATCAATGCCGGCGGATTGAGCGTGCTGTCCGAAGCCATGGGAAATGGTGTTTATTCCGCGCCCGAAACGCTTGTGGACCCATTCTTGCACCTCATGGACTTGCCAGCTCGACGAGGACTGATGAAGTCTGGCTTCGAGTTCAGCTCTGCTTTCGCATCCTTTACTGAGCCATTACTGACCCACGCGCACGAAGACCGACTGCGAGCTAGTGCTCGTGTGGCAGCTGGCTTGTTCAAAAGCTGGCCCGGGCTAATGACATTGTCCCTGCATGACTTCTTACCTGTGAGGTCAGTGGTATCCTCTCTATACATTACCCATCTCCAAGTCCGCACGACGACCTTGGACCTTCTCGGCAGCATTCTACGAATCAAATCACCATCATGGTCGTCTTCCTTCATTGGTGGCCGGAGACTTACCACCTACGGACGAGTCACCAATCTCAAGGCCGAGCAAAAACAGCCACACGGTGTGTCAAGGCAATCAGCAGATGAGGCGCAGAAAAGAGGCCTTGTGCACCACTTCACGGCCGTGTCCTTGGCGGTATTGCTTCGGCAGGGCTTGTTGAAAGGCCTCATGCATGCAGAGAGCGATGCACCAACCCAGTCACTGAAGCGGCGGACGACTCTGCTGGTAGCAGAAGTCCTGCGCATGGCAAGCGATCTTTTACCGTCCTCCTGGAGTTTCGGTCTTCAGACAATGCCTGGCTTGTTTGACGCAGCTACCAAGTTCGACAGCGAGGACCGATTCCAAGCTCTAGCCACGGTCTACCAAGTGGACAGCATCAATCGCACGCTATACCGCTCGATAGCTGGACAGGACCTGCAAGCGCGGACGAGCGAAGACAGCTCGGCAGGCCGCGCCCGAACTACTTCCAAGACGCAAACGACTGCTACGATGGACGAGACTCAGTTCCGCGCGAAGATGATCGATACGCAGGTACTCAATACTGTCAACTACACCAAGTGGAACTGGTCCCTGATCATGGAGCTGATCGAGGGCCCGATGATCAATCCGAAGCGGCTACAGGAAGCCATGATCACATCCAAGTTCGTACATCGGCTGCTGGGCTTCTTGCGGCCGTTCAAATACCGATTCTCGGATGCGCCGAACACGAAAGCTAACCAGCGGTACGTGCGAGCGGCTTGTGCACTCCTGAAGCTGCTTTTGCAGACCACAGAAGGCGCGCGATATCTCGAGAGCAACAAGCTAGTACCGCAGATCGGAGAGTGTTTGGCTCAGCAGGATCCTATGAGCGGCATCACGTCGCGGACACCCCTCTTCGCGCCTGAGCGTATGTCAGACTTGCTCGTCAGTGGGTACTTCGACATGCTGGGCGTGATGTGCAGTGATGCAAAAGGCATGCAGATCCTGGAGCGGTGGAAGATTATCAATATCTTTTACCACATCGTTGAGCTCAAGAGTCGCGACGACCTCATTCGCGCGCTGCTGATGAATCTAGACTACACGCTTGATAGTCATCCGCGGATCATATTGTCGAAGGCGATGGTTGCGAGCTCCAAGCAAATGCGGACCATGGCTACTCGCATACTTCGGAAATATGCGATGATGCCGATAGAGTCCACTATCATCGGTGGCGGCGCGGCAGAGTGGGCTATCAAGCTGCTAGTCGGCCAGCT